>PVIU01011079.1:0-66520 GCA_004026605.1 Ondatra zibethicus
AAAAGGTGAATTGGGTCCCCAGGAAAGTGTAGGATACACACACACCATCATGAACACTTCCCCTGCACAGGAGAGAAGACAAAGGTAAGACTCTACCTTAAGTAATTTCAGAATTGCAATGTACTCTAGATTTTGAGACAAAAACTTGAACTTTGCCTGCCAAGGTTGGCATTTCTCTGTAATCTTAAGACAAGGGCATTTATTCTATCTGAACTATTTATCTGTAACTAGGCCAGTAGCGATACATTCACAGGTTTTTGTGAAAATTAAGGTAGAACTCGGTAAGAAACACCTTGTCACCCCTAATCTGTTCACAAAGAGAAGGTGCAGTTATTTCCACACCAGCAGCAAACGGCTCTGGTGTAGAAGCTGAGCTGACACAGTCCTGGAGGACACAGGGTGGAGATGAAATAAATGAGTGTAAATCATCTAATGCTTTACTTTGAGCCCGATGGTGTGATTTATAGAGTAATTCCTGGAGTTCAGGGGCTTCTGGGACATATACCTCTCTGTAAGGCTGGCAGTTCCCACTGCGGAAGTGTTCTGGTGGGATCTCTACCATTTTGCTTGAGGAGTCATTGGAGAGACTTGACTCTCCCCTCTGATCAAGGCTGGTGGTGAGGAAGGAACAAGACCTGAGCAAGAGACAACAGCACCCACTGGTTGGTAGGGACTAGAGAGATTCTGAGTGGTAACAAAGTCTCATTTGGTTGAGTGAGTGGAACTACTGCCTTGCTGTGGAGACCACAGTTGTTAGAGAAACCTAGAAGCCATACACATGCTCGTGTGTGTGTGCGTGTTGTGTAAGCACTTGGGCACGCTTGCCCTAGCATATGAAGACCAGAGGCCAACCTCAAACATTGTTCTTCCTCTGACTGTTCATCTTGTTTTCTTGAGACAGGGTCTCTTACTGGCCTGGAATGCATAGGTTAAGGTAGCTCTGGAGACCCATTTATCTCCTTCTTCCTTGAGCTGGGACTATAAGGATGCCTCACCATGACTTTCCCTTTATTTATTTTTTATTTTTATGTAAGGTCTAGGGATTGAACTTTGGTCCTCATGCTTAGAGGGCAAGCACTTTACTGACTGGGCATTGTCTCTAGCCCACATTCCTTATTTTCAGAGACAATACACACAGTTGTTAAGACTGACTCCTATATTCATGCTGCTTAAATTCTAGTTCTGATCTTGTGAGGTTTAGTGACATGTCTTTGCACAAGTTATGAAACACCTTTGTAGTTCTCTCATCTGGAAAATGAGTTAATATTAGTCCTGAGGTTTATTATTAGGATTAATCCAACTAATTGATAGAATTTTTCTTAGACTAGCGCCTAAGATATGGTAAGAAAACTGCTCCTATATAATGTTTTCAAGTAGGTCTCTTTCTCTACATGTAACAATAGCTTTGAATACTTTATATTTCAGCCTTAAGTAGTATTCCTTCTTGTATTTGACTCATGTAAAAGTGTGTGTGTGTGTGTGTGTGTGTGTGTGAGAGAGAGAGAGAGAGAGAGAGAGAGAGAGAGAGAGGCTCGTCTCAAAGCTCTCATCTTTACCAAAAAAGAACAAAGTAGCTTAGAAGGCTAACTTTAATATATAATTATCTCAGCATGACTTTTTTTTTACTAGATTGATATTTGATTATATAATAATAGCTATCTTTTGCTTCTATGTTTCCTCTTGTTGCCCCTACTGGAATCCCATTTTGGGATTTTCTTAAAACTTTGGCTGGGGCTCACCACCTCTTGTATACATCTCCCGAGGGCCTCTGTAGATTTATCAGAGGGAAATTCAAAGACCACTTTCCCAAATTTCTCTGTGTTACTTAAGAAAACATCAAACCAGGGGTTTTTGTGGAATAAGGATAATATTAGGGCCAGGCACTGTATTTGGGATTGAAGCTCCTCATTCTGGAAGTAAATCTCAAAATTTCTCCTTTCACCCCAACAGGGCTTTCTGGTGAGCCCTCTGATCCCACATGGGCCGACTGCTTGTCCTGATGTTGCCTAGGAAGAGAGAAGGCTTCCTGAGAGCTTTCATCAAATCATCCTGTTCACAGGCCTGGGCAGCAGGTTTGGGATGCCACTACTGGCCCCAGTTTTTGAGAAGAAGGGAGATTCTGCCTTCACTTCCCAATGAGCTAATGTGAATCAAGGGACAGATAAAGGGTAGCTGCTGCCTCTGTTAGATAGTTGAGGGTGTTTCTCAAATTCGATAGAAAATGCAGCCTAGGAAAATGAAAAGACATGGCTTATACAGAAACAAAAAGAATAAGACATTCAGGAATCTTAGATGACAGAGTACATGGGATATCAGGTCTATTCTGCATGGCAACCCCCAGAGAATCAAAGGACATTCCCCCCAAAAGACTATCTGTCACTTTCCCCTTAACCTTAGTAAGTTCTGTTCACACCATTGCTCTTCCTTAAGGAACTAGTGAGTCAGAAACATTGTTTACAGTGTATTTTGCAAATAAACTTACTCAAATACTGAACAGACAGAGGACTTAACCCACCAAGTATTTTTTGTTTGTTTTGTTTTTTGAGACAGAGTTTCAACTCTGTAGCCCTGACTGTCCCGGAACTTGCTCTCTAGAGCTCACAGAAATTCACCTACCTCTGCGTCCCAAGAGCTTGGATTAAAGGCATGCACTGCCACCACAACTGGCTTTTTTCTTTTTTTTCAGACAGACCAAGTCTTTCAAGGTTTGAACCATCTTGACTGCCTTATCTATGAGCTCATGTCAGAAAATAAAAGCTGTCTCTCTGGATGCATTTCAAGGAACCACCTCGCCAAAATCTCTATAATATGCAAAACTTGTATGTATTTAATATTTTTGTCATTAAGCCAAATAGTCCTCTCCTCTTTGGTTCTATAGCTCCTTTAACCTAATGCCTAATGAACTTGAGACTGAGGCCTGCCATTAAGGACAAAGCAGGGTTAACTGGCATTCTTTCTCTTTCAGTGCATAGCATCAGGTGGAGTTGTTTTCTGCATTTCTGTCCTTCTTTGGAATGTTTGTGGACTGGACTGATCCAAGGGTGCTAGAGACAAGGAGGTGTCAGCAAGCCGGTGTGAGGAGTTCAGGGCAATCACTGTGGATGGGATGTCCCAATTTGTAGTCTGGCCAGTCGGAAGGTTTTAATTGTGGTAGATGGGCATATAATCACACCATGTACTGGTACCTGTTGCACATCTGGACCTGCCCAGAATTCTTGGTCATTCTGTTAAAAATTGGGTCACAGAAGTCACATCTTTGTCTCCATTCCCAGTGACATATCCTGAGACATGATTTCTGCCATTCTCTAGTTTAAGGAAAGCACACAGTAGCCACACAGGCAGAAGAGAAGCGAAAATATTTACTGAGCTCAAATGTAGCTCATTTTAGTATACTCATTGCATAGAATAAATTGCCAGTGCTTCTGAAAGGCCTGGTTTCCCTAGGCACTATGCCGTTTGATGGTACTGCTGCTTATTCCTGTAGCCAGGACTTAGCAAACACATACCTGTAGACACAGGGGACAGGGAGATTTGACAGCCAGTATTCTTGACCTCTGATATATTTCACTAATTCTACTCAGATGACTAAAATCTTTTTCAAACAAAACAAAACAAAAAGCATCATTTACCATATCAGTTACTTTATTTAACAGTAATATATATAAATTCCCATTAGGAGGGTAATTACTACAATCAATGCAATACTTGTTTATCCTCTTCCCACTCTTTGGTATTTCAATTGCATGTTTACCTTTGAGCAGCCTTCTCTGACAACAGAGAATTAAATGTGGGAATGACAAGTAAACCTTGTCCTAAAGTTTTTAGCATTAATGTCTTCAAGTGCTCAGTATCTTCTATTAATTAAAGTTAGCTAAATCAGTGGCTGTGACAGCTACTTTAGATTCCTAGCCTTCATAACGCACCATGACTGTAGGGATTTTAGGGTCTTGACTTCCGGAAGGGTACAGAAAATGCAAGCCATACTTCGGGTGTCATTGTTTTGCCTAAGCATGAGTCAATGACTGAGGATGAGAGCCTAGAGGATGAGTGAGAAGCAGAAGGGGAAAAGTGAATCCTAGCGGTGGGTATATCAGATGGCCACCAGGTTTGAAGACAACCAAAGGAATCTAGGCAATAGATTTCTTTTTTATATTAATTAAAATATAACTATTCTGCTTTCCCCTTCCCTTCCCTCCAACTCTTCCCACTCCCCCAAACTGGTAACTTCTCTTTCCTTATTATTGTTGTAATTTATGTTGGTGTGTGTGTGTGTGTGTGTGTGTGTGTGTGTGTACACATGCACAAATATAACCTGGTAAGTCCA
The DNA here is from genome assembly GCA_004026605.1 of Ondatra zibethicus. Classification (NCBI taxonomy): domain Eukaryota; kingdom Metazoa; phylum Chordata; class Mammalia; order Rodentia; family Cricetidae; genus Ondatra; species Ondatra zibethicus. Next base: position 4,325 of record PVIU01011079.1, read on the forward strand.
TTTTTGTTGTTTGTGTGCATATGGTTTCAAGGTTGACTATTTTGTTTTGGATAGCCAATCAAGAGCTCATTCCTGGGAGAGGCTAATTCCACTTCTCTCTTAGATGTCCTTAGTTACCTGTGTGTCTCTGTACAATAGTAGGACTCTGTGGGATTCTCCCTTCCACATTAGCATGTTTATTGATATTTCCATTTTTCTGGTCTTGTTTATTCAGCCATTTCTAGGAGAATCAGTTTCACAGTAGACTTCCTAGTGCTCTTTCTGCTCCCTCTTCTGCGGTGATATCTGAGCAATAGATGCAGGAAGTGTGCTGCTGCAAATTTATCTCTTGGGGGCGGGATACCCACAATTTACAATCTTTGCATTTATGTCCAGTCGTGGTTTTCTGTAGTGGTTTCCATTTGAGAGAAACTTCTTTGATGAGGGAAAATTGCTACACTTACCTGTGAATATAAGTATAAGATTGAGAATGCCATTAAGAAATTATGCTGGCTTTGCAAAGTGGCAATAGTAGATTCTCTCCTAAGATCCATGACCTCATTTGCCCTGGGTAGTTGGTTAAGTAGCAGGCCTGATTTCCCTGCTGTTTATTGCGTCTTAAATCCACTTAGGTAGCTATTGGTTATCACCAGCATGTGAGTGCCATTATTTCACTTTTACAGATATCTTGTTATTCTGGCCATTCTTGTGATCCATAAGCATCAATGATGAATAAGACTATTGATTGCTTCACTGTCTTGGCAGTTTGCTTAGTATTATCTAGTACTGTGGAAGCTAAACCACAGGAAGGATACTCCCAAGTTAGATCCATTTGAAATAATCCAAATCCTGGGTTTTAAGTGGATAGTATCTTCAGGAATAGGGGCTTATCTTCAACCTCTGAGACACTTTTAAGTACAACAAAAACAGCCTATATTGTTTTAGGAGTAATTTAGACTCACCTTACCAACCATTTAAAATGAAGTTTCTTGTGCCTGTTACTTGGTTTTTTGCTAGTATGAGTCTATGATTCTTATGGGCGTATTGCCATTCATTATACATATATATGTGTGTGTTATATGTCATCATAACATATAATATATATATATATACATATAAATCTTAATCAAGGTTATGCCACTTATATAATGCATATACAATCTTGTGTATAATTTTAGGAACATATACAAAAAAATGATCCTTTGAGGCTTATCAAAGAACCTTGGTGTGATTTGCCCCTCATCCCTCCTTCTCCAACTATATTTACCTCGTGACCCTCTCCCCACTTGGAACTCCTCCCTGTTGGCACATTTCTCCTTTTACGTCACCCGTATCCTGCTATTGTTCTCTCAATCATCCACCCAGGCACACACGATGGTCCCTTTATGATTTTCTGATGATTTCTAGGGTGGTTAGTTCATGTCATATATCCACATCTGAAGATTTGTAGTTAGAGACCACATATAATAGAAAACATGAGCTATTTGTCTTTCTGGTGTGACATACCTCATCCAATATAATCTTTTCTAGGTTCATCTACTTACCTACAAATTTCATGATTTCAGTTCCTTTATGTTGAATATTATTCCATTTTGTGCACGTGTCACATTTGCATACACACTGAGCACTTGAAAGACATTTAGGTTGTTTCCAATCCTCAGCTCTTGGGAATAAGGAAGCAATGTCATTGCTGAGCAAGTATCTATGGAGTACTCTGTTGAGTCCTTTAGATAAATGTCAAGGCATGGTATAGCTGGGTCTTAGGGTAGATTTTGTTGTTGTTCAAGAATTCTTTGTACTGACTTTCAGAGTGACTGCACCAATTTGCACTCCACCCAACAGTGAATGATTGTTTCTCTTGCCACCTCTCCAGACTTTGTTGTCAGTGGCTTTCTCAGTCTTAGGCATTGACTGGGTAAGATAAGGCTTCAAAGTTGTTTTAATTTTCATTTCCTTAATTGCTAAGGATGAAAAAGAAACACTTTTTGAGGAATTTCTTATCCATTTTTATTTCTTCTACTAAGAACTCTTAGATGGCTAATTATAAAAGTCTGACTATAAAATTGTTTTTAATTATGAAATCTCAATTAAGAAAATATATAGGGAACTGGGGTACTGATCAACCCAACTACTACCCAGGCCCAGAACCAGGGTTATGAGTTGGCCCATCCCAATATCCACTGACTCTATGAACTGTTGGAGCAGGTGAAGGAGACAGACCTACAGATCCAAAACAGTAGGATCTTCACAAAACAGGACAACAACAGGATATCCAAGAGGAGACCTAGTGAGAGCCCTTTATTGGTAGTGGAACAGAGGCCAGAGGCCTTGAGCCAAACCAATGACTCATTGCAATGAACACTCACAAGTAAAGATGAATGGACCAAAGGGTAAATTGTGTGTCTCAATGGGCCACATTACAGCTTCCATGTCAAAATTCTTCTCTCTTTTTTGTTTTATTTTTTGTTTTTTTTTTCCTTTAAACTTGGCTTTGTTTTGGTGGGGAAGTTGTAAGGGAAGAGGGCAGATTTGAAGGGACAGGGTGATAACTGTGATCAGGATTCACAATGTAAAATCCACAAAGAATCAATAAAAGTCAAAAACATACATAGGGGCTGGAGAGATGGCTCAGTGGTTAAGAGCACTGGTTGCTCTTCCAGAGGATCCAGACTTGGTTTCCAGCACCCACATGGTGCCTCACAACCATCCCCAACTCCAGTTCCAGAGGAACTGGAGCCATCTTTGGATCTCCATCAACACCAGGCATGAATGTGGTACACTGAAATAAATACAAGCAAAACACCCATACACATAAAATAAATAAATCTTTTTTAACAATAGGAAAATGTACATACTATCTTGGAAGATATGTTCACATTGTAATTGTATGCCCCTGTGAGATAAGATTACTGATAAATCTTTAAAAAATTTACACAATGTATATGTATTAATTTCATAATCAGGAAAGAATGGGTTTTTAAGGAATATGACCTGAAGATAAACCAAAGTCATATATTATGATAAAACTCAGCCACTGTTCCTCATCAGCATGGTATGCTGTAAAGACTGGCAATCAGCTGTTGAATAGATTCCCATTTGATGGGAGTAGACATTAGACAGGATACTAATATTTTTAAATTTTGATGTGAGTCTCCTAAACTAGAACACAAAGGGAGATATCAAAGATAATCAGATCTATCAGAATCCATGCATATGTAGTATATAGATTTATGGCTGCTACAGAAGTGTCAAAGTCATCACATGAGACCTAGCTCTATATAATACCAATTATAAAAATAAAGAAGTTCTCTAACCTTTGCAAAGCTTGTCATAGGAGCAGCTTCACCAACATTCATGACTGTGTACTACATCTGATCCTGGTGTCATGGAGGACATCGGTTCTCTGGACCTGGAGTCACAGACTGTTGTAAAAATTCATGTGGGTGCTGGGAAATGAACTCAAGTCTTCAAGAGCAGAAAATTCTCTTAACTGTTGAGCCATCTGTCAAGCTCTGATTACTCTTTCTCTCTCCTCACTTCGATCGTGTTTTGTCCCCATCTCACTCCCACTGATCCCCTTGCTCTTTCCAACAAGTTCTCTTACCTACATTTTTGTTTCATTTTGAGACAGGGTCTCTTTATGAAGCCCCAACTGTTCTGGAACTTGCTATATAGACTAGGCTGGCATCAAACTCATGAAGGTCCTCCTGCCTCTGCCTCTCAAGTGCTGGGAACAAAGGTGTGCAGCATTTCACCAAGCTCAGTTTTCTTAACTTTCATGTCCTGTTTTGAACCAATAGGTTTCACTAAGATTGCTTACAAGAAAATGGTAAGAGGTCGTCTCCGCAAGCCCAGGCACCTTACTAACGGCTACACCAAGGCAGAAAGTTTCTGTCTCTCCCCATCAACCATCAGATGCATACAAATTCTGAGGAAGAGGTGGAGCCTTGTGAGCTCCTCTTCTCACTGCCATAGGATGTTTATGGACCCAATCTTGTGCAGATTGTGCAGAAGTGATCACAGCGACTGTGAGATAAGAACGCCTTTCCTGGACGTCAGATTTCCACACCACTTTCCACCTTCCTCTGCTCTTACATTCTTTCTGTTTCTTTCTCTGTGATGTTTCCTAAGCCTTGGTCGGGCTAACATACATGCCCCATCTGTAACTGAGTGTTCACTTATCACTCAGTCTCATCATTTTGAGCAGATGTGGAACGGTAGTTACTCTTGTTCACTATAAAAAAGAAGCTTCAATGCTAATAGCACAACTAATCTATAGCTATGAACATGGTATCTATAGGTGTGGAATGTATAGGTAAGCCGTAGGTGTGAAAGACAACATGATGGTCACACCATGTCCATTTAGTAAAACAACAGAAGAAACTCTCCCTTGGGGCCTATAACCTCTATAGCCGTGGGCTTTGACTAGATTTGCAGTGCCAGGTGTGTCTTTCTTTCTGTGGAGCAGGCTTCAAATTCAACCAGAAAGCAGTTGGTTATCTGCAAAAACAAAAAAAAACAAAAAAAAAAACAAAACAAAACAAAAAACCCTGCCACTATTGTACTTGAGAGGCCATCCTTCCTTGTGGGGAGATAGTGCTTTATGCAGGGTTAAGAGCTCAGTAATACGATTGATGAAAATTCTCTAGTATTTTACCTGGTACTTATGAGGGCTAGAAATCAGGAAGGACTCTCCAGTCCAGTTCCAGCTTGAATTCTTCTAATGAAATTTGGAATTTATAATATCAGTGTTTCAAAACATTTTAGGGTTAGAATTCATCACTTAGAAAATTGTAAAATGAAGAAAATTTACCACTGTGTAATAGAGGAGGTAAACTGTAATCCATAGAGCATGAATAACTTAAACACAGTTGGGAGATATTTGAACCTGAGTCCAGGCTTCTAAAGGAAAGCTTACAGGCAGCACTATCCTTACACAACTGGGAAAAAGGTATATGGATGATCTGATTCTGTAGTTGCTGAAAAGAAGAATGGCTGAGATAGTTGTGTTACTATTCAGGCTTCAGGAATACTAACAGTAAAACTTAGAAGAAATGCAAGCTATTCCATTACTTAGAAGAATGAAATAGTTGTCATGCTATTTGTACATAGATCAGCATTTGTTTGTTTGATTGTTTATTAGGACAGGGTCTTACTCTGTATCTTGGGCGGGGCTTGGGCTCATTATATAGTTTAGAATAGTCTCAAACTTGGAATTTTCCTGCCTCAGACTCTCAAGTAGCTAGGATTATAGGCAAAAGGCACCATGTTCAGCTAGACTAGTCTTCTTTTAGCTGTGAAATGTCTTTAGTTCTTTAGTACAGACAAAAAGTTCAAAACTAGGGTGAAAGGCACAAAAGAGTTAAGAGAATATATATTTTGCATTGGTGTTAAGTTGTGATTTCCAAGGAATTTCATCTAATCATTATAAGATAGCATATCACACTCAAAAAAAGGCCAAACATCAGACCTTTGCTTTTCCAAAGTATACTTGTCCCTCTTCTTCATCAGGACACCCTCCAACATTCCTCAGGCCTTAATTAAATTAGAACAGGCAGGAACATTGGGCTTGGGGTTAGGATAAATAGACCAGGTTCAAGCAGGAGACGCTGCTTTAATGACTTGGAATGTGTCCAGAAAGCGCAGACTGGCTAGCAGGCAAATCTGACAGTTACTGGATCTTGCAGCACCAACATTCTAACCAATTAAAAGTTGAACTAGAAATAATGGTTTGTCACTGGGAGGTGTTTCAGAAACCAATTGGTTCAGATTAACCAGAGGATTAACTTTTCTAACTGAATTTAAAGGTCATGAGACGCTGAAGCTAATGAAAGAGAAAGCCTTCAATTAGAAGGGGGATGCTTATGTTTAGAAATTAGGTTATTAGATGTTCTATGTTATTTATAAACAACTATAAAAGTTCTGTCTTTCTTTATGTCAGAAATTCTTAATCAGAGATAAATATTCCTATTACTAAAAATAAAAATTACAAAAAAGAGCAATCAGCTACTTCTAAGAGATTCTTCCAAAGGAAAGGACACAAATGGGCTTACCACATTCACAAGTGTGCTCAACTTTAAAAAGCGTTCTTTCCAGGTGATAAAGCCAGCTTTTGAGTAATACTGAACAATAATGGAATCAAGTCACTTAATGATTTGATCTCAGAGTTTGGTGATACCGAAAATCAATTCTCCTGATGGCATTTGGCTATATAGACATGCCAATGGCCCATGCCTGTTTGAATTACTAAAGCAGGCATGAAGAAAGGAAAGCATCAGGGCTGGGGAGGTGACTCAAATGGTAAGGATGCTTGCCACTGATTCTGATAACCTGAGTTTAATATCTGGGACTCATATGGCAGAAGGAAAAAGATCAACTTCTACAAATTGTCCTCTGGCTCTACATGGGTGTCCTTGACAATGTGCACGCGTGCGCGCACACACACACACACATATGTAATAAACATTTCTTAAAAGAAGAAAAGCTGGCTTTAGTGCCCCAGAATTCCTTACAAACCTTTCACTTGCACTGTCAATGGGTGCTGCTCACTCATTGGAATGGCTGTTCCCTTATGACGAATATTCTTTCTGCAGAATCTTCCCCTATGAGAAACATCTATCCACCCTCCACAGGAAACTCTGTGAAGTGAAAGGAACTGCCATGAAGAGAGTTGAAAGGCGAAGTCTTGAGGTAGCCCTTCTTTGGATTACTGGAATGTGGTTAAATAGTAAAATGATCTCTGCGTTAGTTCTTTTTTTCTCTCCCCCTTAGCATATTGTGAGGCAAATAGTGGGTTTCAGTAAACAGCTTTCCAGAAAAGGTTAGGTAAATAGTTGATAACAAAAAGGACAAAAAACAAACAAAACAAAAAACAAAAGACAAAACAACAACAATAATAACAACAAAAACCAAGGAGAAAGAAGAGAAGAAGGGCTTACTTATAAACAGAAGGGACTAAAACATCCAAATAATCTAATCCAATTCATATCTGTGTGGTATTTATGGGGCCAGAGTGAAGAGAAGTAGATTTTAATACAATACAAAACAAAACAAACAAACAAGCAACCAAACTAAAAGATTTGTCAAAGGTGTGCGGGCGGTTCGTAGAAGAATGGCACATAAGAAGGTGAAAGGAAACAGTTTGTGTCCTCTTAATGTGTGTCAATAGTCCCCAACAAGGACCAGCGGATCTTACACTGACAAGCAGGGATTACCTGTTAAACTCGTCCAGGGAATTGTCAGTTTCCTGAACGCTGAGGTGCCCTGTTGGACCAATGCTCACATTAGCTCGGATATTTTCTGAGTCAGGCTGAGGGCTCAATAGAAGGTCCTCCTGGGTGGAAATATCTCTTTTAGGCCCACATTCTAGGGACTTTTCCCGGCTGATTTGCATTGTTGTGACAGAGGTCTGTCTGAGGGCTCTTATACCAGCGGTAAAGGTGTCTGACTAAAGTGCCCCTCACATACTTCCAGTGCTCCCAAGCTTCAGATAAGGGTTCTCTCTCCATTCCCTAGCACCTAAAGATCACTGGTGTCCCCAGGAGGAGACCTGTTGGTCTCTGATTCAGGCCTAGGCATAGTCATCACAGGGCTTGGATCTTGCCCCAGCTTATATCTGTGCTGTTCTCTATGTACTCATACATAATCACGAAGTTCACCTTACTGATTTGACCCAGAGAGGTTGTCATCTTGACTTCTTCTGCTTGGATGCCCCTTACCAAGTGCATCAGTCACCAGTGATGCTGTTGGTTAGTATCTTGGGTCTATACACACCAAGACCAGTCCATACATGCCAGCGCAAAGTGTGTAAAGGTTACAGATATGGCTTACTGCACTGTGAAAGCAACCCCATTCATTTTCTTCATACAAAATATATCTTGCTCAGTGAATTATTTAAATTGGCCAGATCAGGGGATTGAACTTACTCCACAGTGGGCTGTCTGTCTTCTTCTTCCCAAGGTATAACCTTCTTGTTAGCGTTTTGTAGCAAGAAACATGGGAATTTCAAACACCTTGTGCATTGACAACATTCATCTGTGGATATTTCACTCTTCTCCGCTATCCATGTGTTTCTTCCCTTTTAAGTCAAATCAAAAGAATGATTGGAATCCAATTAATTAAAAAATGTCTGTATACTGAACCCATGACTTTACAAAAAAAGAAAAAAAAGCCTTAATTTTCTAACAGAACTTCATCTCAAGTAGACATCCCTTCCATCTGGGGGCAGATTGAAGCTGAGAAGGGTTTTTTCTTCTTCTGAGGCTTGGCTGAGTGACGGCTATGATAGGTTTGGCCAAGAGTGCCTCAGCAAATGATGACCGGGTTCCTGTGAGGGCCATGCACTCTTTTGTGTTGTGCAAACGTGGCAATGAGTGGAGCAAAGGCTGCTCTTTCCTGGACCTTAGAACATTCCCGATCCTGTCTTCTGTCTAATTTGAAAGAATCAGAAATTCCTTAAGAAAGTAGGAGCCTTAGAAAACATGTTGCTGAATAATTTCTGTCGTTTTATCTGTTCTAATGACTGTACTTCCAGTCTACTTTGCGCTCTTACTAACAGTAAGCGAACCTGGAAATGAGAAGAAAAAAAAAACTATCTCAGGAGGATAATTTAGGTTACATTTACTATTTATTTGTGTTCCAGATTGTTGCTTCTTCCTCATACATGTTTCAGAAAAGGGGCCCCATGTTTGTTAGCTGTGGTAAAAACAAGGCAGTCTCCCTCAGAGAAGACCCCTGCACTGTGCGGAGTCAGTTTTCATCCTGTCACCCAGGAGACTTGTCTGTGTGTCTTTATCTCTGGAAGTTCTGTCTTCCTGACATTCACAGACTGTAACCTTTGCTCTATCCTTGCTTTCCCACATAAAGAAAAAGGCAGGAACTGTTATGGGTGTCTTAGTCTGTTCAGAAGCCTTAACAAAATACCACAAACTACCCAGGTGATTTAGAGTCAACAGAAATTTACTTCTCATGCTAGGGTCTGGAAAGTCTAAACTCAACGCAAAGGCAGATTCCATATCTACTGAGGTGCCACATCCTCAGAGACAGTACCTTGTTCCTCTGTCTTACCTGGAGATGAAGGCAAAGATGGCTCTTAGGGACTTCTTGTGTAAGGGCATTAATGTCATTCCTGAGGGTCCCACTCTCGTGATTACCTCCAGGCTGTCTCCATTGCCTCAGAGAGTAGTTCTAACATGAGCTTTAGAAATAGCAATAGTTCCATGAGGAACAAATCTTCCTTTAATACTATGCTCAAACATGCTCCATGAACCCTTCTTGGGTCCCCAGGATTACACCTCTCTGTCCCACGTCCAGGTCTCATGAGGACGTTCTGAAACCCATCTCAAGTTAGAGTTCTTTGTGTCTAGAGTTCTTTGTGTCTTGGGATGGTTCTTTCTCCAAAGAATGAGCTTCTAGACACAAAGGCTGTATTTTAATCCCTGTTTGTATTTCCAAGAGCGCCCAGCATGGAGAGTTACACAGAACGGTTACTTACCAATGGCTTACTGAACTGAATATGATAAAGCAAGTTGGTGCCAGTTCAACCTTTTACTTGCTGACTCGAAAAAATGGAAAAGAAAAAAAAAACTGAGACAAGTGAAACACATTCATGGTTACAAAATACATATCAGATGTAAGGGTTGTATGGTGTATTTGTCTCAAGGTTTTATATATAAAATGACTCCAATTTACAGATATACTCGGTGTTGGAATGCTGAAAGGAATTAGACAAGACACCCTATCTAAAGCATGCATGGACTTTATAGAATTGCCTGTGCTTTGTGGGACCTGTAAAATGAGGGGCATAAAGCCCATCAAACTTCTTTGAAATCCACTGGAGAGGAATAAAACACAAGAAGGTGATCATGCAGAAGCAGCAGCAGCCAGGCTCCCTAAGCTGTGTCAAACCGCCTGAGTAGTTAGAGCAAAGCTCGGGGTGTCTCCCCGCTGGATCCTCTAACTCCAATTCTCTCCTTCGGCTGCCTTGGGAAGCTTGCCCTCATTAAAAGGGATAGCCACATCATTACATTCACTCAGGGCACGGTTTAGCTGGCCAGTTTAGCCACTGTCAGTAATAGCTGCCACTTTGGGGTTTTGAGCCCTCACCGGCATCACAGTTGGGGTAGGAATTTTTATTTGTCTTGCTTTAAAATTTACATGTCTTCTGAACAACTAAAACTCACAAGAACAAACTAATTAATGGATTCCATTTTTGACAGCTACAAGAAGACGGATGAGAAAGTAGCATGCTTCTGGCAGCGTGTTATCAATTGGGAGGCAACAGTGCATTCCCTCTATGTGGAACAGTGAGCTGGAACCAACACTGACAGATGACACGGCCCTTTGACAGTGACGCCTGTACGAGCTGACAGCTCCACTTGCAGTCACTCAAGTCCGGGCTTTGCCGTGGAATTTTAACGGGCTTGATTTGCAGAATCTGCTTTGCCTACTTCTCAGCTTGTGGTCGAAGTGAATGAAAATTTCAAAGAATTCACATTAAAAGCAGATTTTTAGCATCTGTTACCCAGCCTTCGCCCCAACCCCAAAGCTAATAGCAATAATAGCAAATAAAAGTATAATCTTGAGGGGGGACTGGTAAGACATTGAAGAAAGAGGCAATTTCCCCTTTGAAGCCAGGTTTTCTATAAAGCAAGGTAAATCATACATTAGTCAAAATCCTTTAGGTGCTGCTAAATTTCCCAAGGCAATTATAAATGAATCAAAAATAATTTGTCTATGTGCATGTGTACACACAAGTCATCACTTGCATCTCTGAATTATCTAATTGCTCTCTTTAAACATACACAACATGCAAAGATTGTTTTAAATTATTAGAAAAAATATTTTTAAAAGAATTAATCTTGCCCATTAAATTCCAAGTTCAGGTCCTATTCTTAATCTTACTATTTTTCTGTCGACTCTCTTTGACCAAGTTGTATTCATAAAGCTGATTTCTTGCATGAGATTTGTAAAGCTACTATTCTGTGTTTCAACTACTTCACAAATAAAATGTTGATTATCACCCTGTCACCACCAACATCCCACACAGCGCTACCACAAGAAATAAGGGCACTCAGAGTTACAAACCAGTTGCTAGAAGGCCAAATTGGACTGGCAGGAGCACTGTGAATCTTTGCATCTTAATGCCCCTAGGCAGGGTAGGCATTCTTGGTTTACAGAGCCTCTGCTCCCTGTGCAACACCACGTCTCACTGCTCACTCATCTAGTGTGCCTGGGCCCTGAAGGCAATTGAGTTTTTGACTGTGGCATCATCAACCCTCACCAATCCTCACAGAAACACACAGTAATTCTAAAATCACTGATTTCAAAGTCTCAACAGACATAGAAGAAATAAATAGAATTTATGGTAGAGAGAGGCAAAAGCAAATGGAATAAAAAATTACCAAGAGCAGCCCAAGAATAAAGATAAAACAAGGCAAACTGGTGCAAAGATGATAAGCTAGCATTGAGCCCTAGCCAGCTTTCCCCTTCTTCCTAACAACCCCAGATTCCATAAACATGGTAGAGTTGAAACTGACAGAGAAAAATAACCTACTTTTATCTAGCCAATTATGAAACTGCCCCAGCTATTATGGTTTAAATGCTTGTCCCTCTAAAACGCAGACTAAACCTAGTTTCCTTTGTACTCATATTAAAAGGTGGGACTTTAAGAGGGCTCCATATTCATGGGTAGGATTGGTGCTGTTACCAAAAGGTGCATAACTTTATGCACCCCCTTACCTTCCAATCCGCTCACTTTCTAAGATGCTGTAGCCGAAAGTCCCTTGCCATATGTTGACACCTTGGTATTTGGCCCTCTAGCTCCTAGAACCGTGAGCCGGCACACTTGTATTCGTCACCAATTATCTAACGGGGACAGCAGCACATAGAGAAAGAAGACACTGCACTCGTCTGCTTGTGTTAGGAGAGTGACAGACCTGGGCAAGCTGAGGACAAGCAGAAGTGGCCTGCCTCTCTCACAGTCCTGGGGGCTCCAGTGCATGTTGCCCACATAGGCCCAGGGCTGCGATGATCGTGACACCTGGCAGATGGCAGTGTTGGAAACACATGCAGGAGCCAATGGTTACTTGTTGGCTCAGCAAGTAAAGAAGAGTGGGTGAGACCACTCCCTGAGGGCACATGTGCAATGACTTAAGGATCTCCCACTAGCCTCCCTTCTCAAAGGCCCTACCTCCTACCAGTAGCTGTGGACCAAGGCTTAACTAGCAACCACACCCTCAAACCTTACTCAGGCCATGGCAGATGCCCAATTTCATCTATATAAAACTGTAAATGGTTGAAGACAGCAAGAAAGAAGGTATGTGGAGAGATGCATTTTTGAAATGTCTTGGAGAAGCATGTACGGATTGGTGAGCAAAGGGAAGAAATCATTTGAAACAGACAGAAGGGTTTAGACAGAGGTTCAGAGATGAGAAAGAATTTGGTTATTATTACTAGAGTAGAGCCCATGCATTTCATAATGAGGAAAAGATAAGGCTGAGTTCCCTGGATTAACCACATATACAAAGTATTACAGCATGCCAATTTGTAGGAAGCACATTTCACAGACTGCACACAAAGCTCAAGTGAAATACAATGACCTTCCGTTTGTTTTATGCTAATTGCCCATTTATTTCATAAAGTGCTGCCATTATACTGTGACCCGTGATAAAAAGAAAACTTCTCCATTTAAGTTTCACTCATCATAACCTTGACTATTAAAGGAAACTTACATGCTCCATTAACTAGAAAATAATCCTCCCCCATGCTTTGAATTCACCCAGGGTGTGGCCCCCCAGTGACGACAGGCTCAGTGGATATGCTTGAAGAATTCTAATTAAGGAGATTTTAAAGGGGTGGCAGTTACTGTATCAATGACACCTTTTTAATTTATGATTTTTATTCCATCCTTCAATTTCTCAAAACTGTGTGTATTTGAGGTTTAGCTTTGTGATTTAATGTTAAGTACATTTTTTGTCTTGTTTGCATCAATTAAATCTTACTAGTCAACTTCATATGCTACAAATAAAATTATCATAAATGATAAAGGATATTTCATGAGGTCCTAGTTCATACAGGATAATATACCAGAAAGTATTTATTATATATCACAGTCCTTGATAGGATTCAAAAGGATTTTGGCCATATTTTTTTTCCAATGAAGCAATTGAGAATGTAAACAATTAAATAAATTTTTCATGAAATTAACGTTCCTGTTGGGTTTCTTGGAGCAAAGATGGAGCTTCTCCAGGGACTTCTATCTGTGGCAGGAATGTGGAATATGTTCTCTATCTACCCTTTGAAATCGTGGGCAAGGAAGGCAGAAGCATAATTCCTTTTATTGGCAAATGTCATATTGTCACCTTCATCTCATACTGTTCTTTCTCTCTCTTTCTTCTCCCTCTCTTCTTTTGCGGCCATCTCTTCTGAGTTCCCTTCCTTCAAATGGTATTTCAGATGCTTGTCCTTCTAACCCTCCCTTCTAAAGTGTCTTCACTGATTGTATGTGTGTGTGTGTGTGTGTGTGTGTGTGTGTGTATACACAAACATTCATACACACACATATTATGGGCCTGCATTAGACTTTGCATTAAACATGGAAAATGCAATAATATAATTATGATCTAAAATATTTATTTTCTGCTTAACTGGGATTACACCATTGAGTGATAGGAACCTAAAGACAATGCTATATAAATAAATAAAGATATTTCCCCAGTGAGAAACAGCAAAGGGTTAAAACTAGATGTGGCAATACACATCTGTAGTCCTAGCATTTGGGAGCTGGAATCAGAAAAAGAGGAATACAAGGCCAGTCTGGGCTACACATTGTGTTTATATATGGGCTACATAAGTCACTGTCTGAATAAAATAAGTAAAATAAAACAGAGCACCTATAAAAGGGTAAACGTTTAGATGCACAGAACAACTTTTTCCTAAAAAGACACTTCATAGACTACAGATCTGGGTTGAAATGAATTATTGGCTCATGTTTCAGCTGTGTTGATGTGCTGGTAAATAAATATTTGGGCAAGTTATAAACTGATGTATGAAGGCCACAGCAGTATCTTAACTTCCCGTCTCTTCTCCCTGCCTCACTCAGAAATGTTTTGTGAACATGTTTCAAACTGCTGTAATACACTGTCACACCACAGGCAGGTTTCCAAGAAAAAGATGTGGCAGCAGCTTCTCTGTCTCAGAGACAGGCTTTCAGGGTATTTACAGCCCGTAGCATGTGACTGTGCAGCATGCCTGGAGGTACTAGAGAAGGAAGAATAGGGCCCTCTCTCAGAGGACAGCACGAGAGGAGAGCAAACATGTGACTTTAGGAAAAGTACTCGTGAATTGACAAGAAGAAAATGTGTGCAGTTTTCCCAAGATCCATTAAGGAGTTGTATTAATGAAAACATCACTGGCTGAACTTGCATCCTATGAATGATATGCATCCCAGACTAATATCATGGGAAGCTGACTATAATTAGTCAGCATATAGTCCTTGCCTTGTACTAGCGTGCACACAGAGACACAGAAGAAGAGCAACTGGATGATGCGCAACAGTCTTACTTTATTTGAACACCACGCCCCTCATCAGTTCTGCAGCAGGAAATTGGATATTTGACTGGAAGCATAATTTGAAAAATGTTTAGGGACTGTGACCTGAGGTATCTCTCATGCTATTCTGAGTCTCACTTGCATTGGCCAACCCTGCCCTCGCCCCACAATTCCCTATCCCACATTTATGTTTTTTGTTGTGATCCATTCACTTTAAGCAAAGCTATCTGTGTAGTTTTGGAACTAATCACTGGAGCCTAGTTAAGATTCACCAATGGGTACACACCTCTAGACCGTGACTGTCCCTCTCCTGGTATCCATTAGTAGTTAATACTTTGGCAGGGAGGATTCGAGCCCTGTGTACTCCTCACTATCCATGGCTGACTGAGGCTAGTGTTGAGCAGGTCCAGTGCTAGGACCAACAGTTATTGGGAGATTATGATTGCAGTAACTACATCTTGCCCAAAAGATGGCATTCTGCAGACCTTTTCCCTTTCTTTCGGCTTTTGTGTTCTTTCTACTTCGTCTTTTACTATCTTCCCTGAGCCAAGTCTGAGTTTTATGCAACTCATATTATAAATGTGATTGGGAATATAGAAATTGAAACCTATGACAAGACTATGTGTAGAATTGTAGACAGTTCACACTGAATACCAGTTCAACAATGAGAATGGAAATAGTTACCAGTACCATTGAGTGCCACCAGTAACCATGATTGAAAGTTAATAGTTTGGATTATTAACCTATGTGAGACACACACACACACACACACACACACACACACACACACACACACTCACACAGAAACACACACACGATTTTATTTTATTTTATGGTTAATAATAGCTCTAAAAAGCCAGTCATTCCATAAATACTGAGGCAGTTTAAATCCTTGATTATTTTAATACAGGCCAGTATAATAACTCGTGAGCCTGAGCTTCTAGTCTATGTGCTTGCAGCTCTCTCTTCGCGTTTAATAGCAGGAAGATCATGAGCTTGGACAGGTCTAGGCTACACAGTGAAACCTTATCCTGAAATAAATACATAGACAAATATCCAAAGATGTGCCCTAAAAAAATACATTCTAAACTGTTGGGTAAAACTATTCAAATAATTGGAAAAATCATTACTTTTTCTGGACAAAATGTTTGAAGACTAGTATTTGTCTAATGATTTTTAAAGGTTTATTTACATATTAAAATTAATTTTTTGTGTATATTTGCATGTATTTGTGTGTATGTTGTGGAATATTAGTTTAAGATGTGTTACATTTGTCAGTGCTGTGCAATATGATGCAAAGATGTGTTATCTTCTTTTATGTTGCATTTGTTAAACTCTGTAGAGCTGTGTTACCTTACCTGCCTAAAACAACTAATTTGTCTAATAAAGAGATGAACAGCCAATAAGTAGGCAGGAGAGAAGTATAGGCAGGACTGGCAGGCAGAGAGTGTAAATAGGAGGAGAAATCTAGGATCTAGGCTCGAGAGAAAGGAAAGAAGAGTAAGGAGAGAAAAAGAAAAGGAGAGGAAGATGCCAACGGCTAGACACCAGCCATATATCCAGCCACAGAGTAAAAAGGAAAGAAAGATACATAGAATAAAGAAAGGTAAAAATCCCAGAGTCAAAAGTAGTTAAAGAGAAACAGAATAATTTATGATAAGCTCACTAGAAACAAACCAAGCTAAGGCAGGTCACTTATAAGCAAGAATAAGTTTCTCTCACTTGGGAGCTGGGTGGTAGGCCCCCTAAAAGAAAAACAAAACAACTACATGTGTGTGTGTGTGTTTGTGATACTGTATCAAACATTGTAATATAAAATGGTAGTATAGGCAGGTGATCTACTATGGAGCTGCTTCCTTCTGCTCACAATAACAGTGTGAGAGCTACAAGAAATGAGATAATAGAAGAGATAGACTGGTGGTCAGTAAGGGCTGGCAAGATATGAGGTAGAAATGGGAAGGATGAGGGAGGGGTATGAATAACTAGACGAGTCCAACAGTTCTCAAACACAGGGATGATGAATGTAGGAGGTGGAAATGTTAGTCTGACCTTTATACACGTATCTATTAGGTGATCATACTTGTCTATACCATTCTGAATGTGCCCAGGTTTGAAAGCTTAGCAGGACTGGCCCTTGTTAGTACTTGAATGGGACATTCCTGTACCATAATTCCTGTACCACATTCTATAAATGTGTACAAATATTTAAAAACTAAAACTTGTTTTTAATAAAAATAATAAGATGATCTTATGAAAGTAACACTATAGAGTTACAATCAGTAATATATGTGATGTGTTTAAGTGTACCCTTTGATTAACTTATTGTGCTTCTAAAAATTATTCTTAGTAGATATCTGCCTAAAGCAAAATTTTAATGTAGGATGATTCTATGTTCTGACAGTTTTATTTGGACCAGAAAAGAGGGTGCTGAGGATAACAAAGCATTCACAGCAAATGCAGTACTGCCGTGTCGAATTGTGGCGTGACTCTGAACAAGGTACTTAGTCTTTTTTTCTTCAACTTTCTCATCAGTACCAAAGACTTGAGAGTGCACCCTCCTCCAGGTGTGAGAAGAACACAACGAAACAATAAATGGAATGCTGTCTCAATAGCATCTGGCACAAAGCAGACATCCATTGTTACTCGTGTTTGTTATTAATTCAATCAAACAAATATTTACTCAATGTCAATCATAATAACAATATTGAACATCTTGTGAATAATAGCTTTTGTGTCAAACACCAAGCCTTGTACTTTGCCTATATTGTTTCACTAAATTTTCAACAACAAGCCTGTAGAATTATCCTTTTATGCCAGGCAGTGGTGGCACACACCTTTAATCCCAGCACTTGGGAGGCAAAGGCAGACAGATCTCTGTGAGTTTGAGGTCAGCCTAGTCTACAAGAGCTAGTTCCAGGACAGCTAAGGCTGTTACACCGAAAACCATGTCTTAAAAAAATAGAATTATCCTGTCATGGAAGAGAAAACCGACATGGGGGTGACAAGGTTATATGGTGTAGACACTAACATTTTCTCAGTAGGTGGTCCTGGAAAGTGGTGATGAGAACTTAGGGTTTGTCTCTTGTCCTTGGGATGGCAACAATTTAGAAGAAAGGACAGACATGCATCCAACTATTCATCTTGTTCACTTGCATTGCTATGATGTAATACCACAGTCTGGCAAACTTAAGGAAAGAATAAGAATCTTTTCTCATAGTTCTGAGGGCAGTGAAGTACAATGTTGAGATGCCAGAGTCTGGTGGGGATCTTCATGACCACCTTCCATGGCAGAAGGTGAAAGACAAAGAGAAAGAGAGAGAGAAATGGTGGGGAGAAGGGGTTGGAAAACAGCCTCTTTTTTTAAAATTATGAATGCACAGCTGATAGCTCAGGCTTATTACCTTTTTATTGTTTTTATTGAGCTATATGTTTTTTTCTCCATTCCCCTTGCTTCCTCTCCCCTCCCCTTATGCTCTCTCCCATGGTCCCCATGCTTCCAATTTACTCAGCAGATCTTGTCTTTTTCTACTTCCCAGGTACATTAGATCCACGTATGTCTCTCTTAGGGTCCTCATTGTTGTCCAGGTTCTCTAGGATTGTGAATTGTAGGTTGCTTTTACTTTGCTTTATGTCTAAAAGCCACTTATGAGTGAGTACTTATGATATTTGTCTTTCTGGGTATGAGTTACCTCACTCAATGTGATGATTTTCTAGATCCATCCATTTGCCTGCAAATTTCAAGATGCATTATTTTTTTTCTTCTGTGTAATACTCCATTGTATAAATGAACCACATTTTCCTTATGCGTTCTTCAGTCGAGGGGCATTTAGACAAACAATGGCTATGGCAAACAATGCTGCTATGAACATAGTTGAACAAATGTCCTTGTTGATTGAGCATCCTTTGGGTATATACCCAAAAGTGGTATTTCTGGGTCTTGAGGAAGGCTGTTTCCTACTTTTCTGAGAAATCGCCGTACAGATTTCCAAAGTGACTGTACCAATTTGCACTTCCACAAGCAATGTAGGAGTGTTCTATTTACCCCACATCCTCTCCAGTATAAGTTGTCATCAATGGTTTTGATCTAGGCCATTCTGACAGGTATAAGTTGGAATCTCAGAGTTGTTTTGATTTTCATTTCTCTGATGACTAAGGATGTTGAGTATTCCCTAAAGTATCTTTCAGCCACTTTAGATTCCTCTGTTGAGAGTTCTCTGTTTAGGACTGTACTAAATTTTTTATTGGATTATTTGTTCTTTTGATGACCAATTTCTTGACGGTTGTTTTTTTTTTTTTGTATATTTTGGAGATCAGTCCTCTGTCTAATGTGGGGTTGGTGAAGATCTTTTCCCATTCTGTAGGCTGCCATTTTGTCTTATTGACCATGTCCTTTGCTTTACAGAAGCTTTTCAGTTTCAGGAGGTCCTATTTATTAATTGTTTCTCTCAGTGTCTGTGCTACTGGAGTTACATTTAGGAAGTGGTCTCCTGTGCCATTGCGTTCAAGTGTACTTCCCACTTTCTGTTCTTTGAGGTTCAGTGTGGTTGGTTTTTATGTTGAGGTCTTTGACGTATTTGGGCTTGAATTTTGTGCATCTAGATAGATATGGATCAATTTTTATTCTTCTACATGTTGATACCCAGTTATGATAGCCACATTTGTTGAATATACTTTTTTCCATTTAATATTTTTTTATTCTTTTTTAAAAAAATTAGGTGTTCATAGGTGTGCAAATTGATATCCGGGTCTTTGATTGGTTCCATTGGTCCTTCTGCCTGTTTTTATGCCAATACCAGACTGTTTTCAGTACTGTAGCTCTGTAGTAGAGTTTGAAGTCAGGGATTGTGATGCCTCCAGAATTTCCTTTATTGTACAGGATTGTTTGGCTATCCAGGGTATTTTGCTTTTCCATATGAAGTTGAGTATTTTTCTTTTGAGATCTGTGAAGAATTTTGCTGGAATTTTGATGGACTTTGCATTGAATATGTAGATTGCTTTTGGTAAGATTGCTATTTTTAACTATGTTATTTTTACCTACCAATGAACTTGGGAGATCTTTCCATTTTCTGGTGTCCTCTTCAATTTCTTTCTTCAAAAATTTAAAGTTCTTGCCATACAGGTCTTTCACTACTTTGGTTAGAGTTACTCCAAGATATATTATGCTATTTGTGGCTATTGTGAAGGGTGATGTTCCTCTGATTTCTTTCTCAGCCCATTTATGTAAAGGAGGACCCATCTGTGTAAAGGAGGGCTACTGATTTTTTTGAGTTAATCTTGTATCCTGCAACATTACTGAAGGTGTTTATGAGTTGTAGAAGCTCCTTGGTAGAATTTTTGGGGTTGCTTATGTAAACTATCATTTTATCAGCAAATAGTGAAAGTTAGACTTCTTCTTTTCTCGTTCACATCCCCTTGATCTCCTTTTGTTGTCTTATTGTTTTAGCCAAACCTCAAGTACTATATTGAATTGATATGGAGAGAGTGGACAACCTTGTGTTGTTCCTGATTTCAGTGGGATCTCTTTGAGTTTCTCTCCATTTAGTTTGATGTTGGCTGTTGGCTTGCTGTATATTGCCTTTATTATGTTTAGGTAAGTTCTTTGTATCCCTGCTCTCTCCAAGGCCTTTATCATAAAGGGTTATATTTTTGTTGAAGACTTTTTCATCATCTAATAAGATGATCATGTGGATTTTTTTCAGTTTGTTTATCTGGTGGATTATTTTGACAGATTTTCATATGTTGAACCATCCGTGCACCTCAGGGATGAATCCGACTTGATAATGGTGGATATTTTTTCTGATGTGTTCTTGGATTCAGTTTACCAATATTTTATTGAGCATTTTTACATCAATGTTTATGAGTGAGATTGGTCTGTAATTCTCTTTCTTAGTAATGTTTTTGTGTGGTTTGGATATCAGAGTAAGTATAGCCTCATAAAAAGAGTTTGGCAATGTTCCATCTGTTTGTATTGTGTGGAACCATTGGAGTACTATTGGTATTAGTTCTTTTTGAAAATCTTGTATAATTTTGCACTGAAACCATCTGGCCCTGTTTTTTTTGTTTGTTTGTTTGTTTTTTGAGAGACTTTTGATGCCTATTTCCATTTCTTTAGCAGTTATAGGTCTATTTGATTTGCTTATCTGGTCTTGATTTGATTTTGGTAAATGATATTTATTCAAAAAATTGTCCAGTTTCTTTAAATCTTCCAATGTTGTGGAGTACAGGTTTTCGATATATGATCTAATGATTCTTTGGATTTCCTCCATGTCTGTTATCTCCTCTTTTTCATTTCTGATTTTGTTAATTTAGATGTTATCTCTCTGCCTTTTGGTTATTTTGGATAAAGCTTTGTCTATTTTGTTGATTTTCTCGAAGAACCAACTCTTTATCTCATCAATTCTTTGTATTGTTTTCTGTTTCTATTTTTTTTTATTTCAGCTCTCAGTTTGATTATTTCCTTCTGTCTAATCCTCCTGGGTGAGTTTGCTTCTGTTTGTTCTAGTTCCAGAGTTTTCAAGTGTTCTGTTAGCTCACTAGTGTGAAATTTTTCCAGCTTCTTTATGTAGGCATTTAGTGCTATGAACTTTCCTCTTAAGACAGCTTTCATTGTGTCCCATAAATTTAGGTATGTTGTGTGATCATTTTCATTGACTTTTAGGAAGTCTTTAACTTATTCCTTTATTTCTTCCTTGACCCATTGATGATTCAGGTGAGAGTTGTTTAATTTCCATGTGTTTGTGGGCTTTCTGAAATTAGTGTTGATGTTGAATTCTAATTTTAAGACATGGCGATCCAATAATATACATGGAGTTAATCCAAAATTTTTTTTGTATCTGTTGAGGTTTGCTTTGTTACCTAGTATTTTGAGAAGGTTCCATGAGGTGCTGAGAAGGTATATTCTTTTATGTTTGGATGGAATGTTTTATAGATGTCTGTTAAGTCCATTTGAGTCAAAACATCTCTCATTTCTCTATTAAGTTTCTGTCTGGCAGACCTGTGCAGTTGTGAGAGTTGAGTGTTGAAGTCTCCCACTATTAGTATGTGGGGTTTAATGTGTGATTTAAACTTTAGTAGTGTTTCTTTTACATATGAGTGTTCTCTTGTATTTAGGGCCTTGATGTTCAATATTGAGATTTCCTCTTGATGGATTTTTTCCTGTGACTAATATGAATCGTCCTTTTTTGTCTCTTTTGATTGATTTTAGTTTGAAGTTTATTTTGTTAGCTACACCAGCTTGTTTTGTAGGTACACTTGATTGGAAAATCTTTTCCTAACTCTATTCTGAGGTGATGTCTGTCTTTGAGGTTGAGGTGTGTTTCTTGTATACAGCAGAAGGATGAATTCTGTTTTTGTATCCAATCTGTTACCCTGTGTCTTTTTATAGGTGAGTTGAGTCCATTTATATTAAGGGATATTAATGACTAGTGATTGCTAGTTTCTGTATTTTAGTTTTTGTTGTTGGTGATGGTATTGTGTGTGCTTTTCTTTACTTTGGGATTTGTTGCTTTGCAATCATCTATTGTCTGTGGTTTTTGTGGCTGTAGCTTACTTCCTTGGGTTGGAGTTTTCCTTCTGGTACTTTGTGTAGGGTTGGGTTAGTGGCTAGGTATTGGTAAAATCTGAGAACACAGCCTCTTGTCAACATCTCACCACTGCACTAGTAAACCACCATCCAATAATAGCATACCCTGCAACCTCCTTTGTAATAGTAACCTAGCCTGCAGTAGCCAATCCCATAATATAAACTCCCTCCAATATAGTATTAATTTACAAGGCTTCTCTTCTTTTTGGGAGATCACATCCTAGAGGTCCCATTACTCAACACTGTTGTAGGGGATATTACATTTCCAGCACTTGAATGTCAAGGGACATATTAAGATTACAATGATGTCTATAGTAATATGCTGCTATCCCAAGGATCTGACATGTGAAGTATAAAAACACAAAGAAGAATTAGGCCAGTGTAGAAAAAGAGGCAGTCACGGGGGTGACATTCCAGTCCAAAAGACAGCATGAAAAGGCTTTGAAAGAAAGAAACAAGGTTTGTCTTAGGATGTTGTGTTTGTTTAAATTAGCAGAACCTGCATATTTCATAATTTCCATTTTCTTACTAGCTAGGTAATATTCCATTGTGTAAGTGTACCACAATTTCATGATCCATTCATTAGTAGATGGATATCTAAGTT
The DNA here is from genome assembly GCA_004026605.1 of Ondatra zibethicus. Classification (NCBI taxonomy): domain Eukaryota; kingdom Metazoa; phylum Chordata; class Mammalia; order Rodentia; family Cricetidae; genus Ondatra; species Ondatra zibethicus. Next base: position 27,040 of record PVIU01011079.1, read on the forward strand.
ATTTTCAGTCTCTGCCTATTATTAATAGTGGACATGGATGAGCAAGTGTCTCTGTAGTAAGAAGCAGAGACTTTGGGATTTATGCCCAATGTGGTATAGCTAGATCTTGTGGTGAATAGATTTTCAGCTGCACACTGATTTCTATAGTGGCTATACATGTTTTTAGCCCCTCCAGCAACAAATAAGTGTTCCCCTTCCCCATACTCTTGCCTTTATTTGTTTTATTGATATTGGTCATTCTGAAGTAAGGTGAAAACTATAGACAGAGACTGCTTGTTCATTTCCCAGCAGCCCAGACCCGAATAATCACACAGAAACTGTATCAATTAAAACACTGCTTGGTTAATTACTTAAGTGTTTTTATAGCCAGCTCTTATATCTTAAATTAACCTATCTCTATTAAGCTGTGCATCACCACAAGGTTGTGGCCTACCAGCAAGATTCTGGCAAGCTCCCACAGGTGTCTTTATCCTTTGATGGCTATATAGTGTCTCTCTGACTTCATCTACTTTCTCCCAGCATTCAGTTCAGTTTTCCCACCTAGCTCTAGTCTGCCCTGCTGTAGGCCCAATCGACTTCTTTATTCATTAACCAATAAAAGCAACACATATGCAGAAGGGCTTCCCACAGAAAACCAAGTGCAGTTTTAGTCTGCATTTCCCTGGGGCTAAGAATGCTGATTGTATCTTTCAGTGCTTCTCAGCCACTTGTGTTTCATCTTTTGATAGCTCTCTGTTTAGTTCTGTAACTCTCTGCTTAGTTAAGTTCTGTTTTACTTATGTTGTTTGTTTTCTTGGTGTTCAGTTTTCTAGTTTCTTATGTAATCTAGATACTGACCCTCTATCAGATACATATTTGGAAATATATATAAAAATTTAGTGGTGTGTATGTGTTTATTTCCTTCCTGTAGGCATTGCTTGAATTAATACTGCTTCTGTTTCCCTAGGGATTATAGCTTTGCTTAAATTGTTCATATTATCTTTAATTAGCTTCAGTAAAACATACACACACGTGTGTGTGTGTGTGTGTGTGTGTGTGTGTGTGTGTGTGTGTAGAAATCTACCCATTTCTTTTAGGTTTTCTAGTCTGGTGGAGGCATACAGATTTTAAAATTATGCCTTTATGATTGTCCGAATTTCTTTATTATCTGTTGTAATATTCCCACTTTCATCTTTAACCTTATTAATTTGGATCCTCTCCATCTTTTAGTTAATTTGGCTAAGGGTGGTCAACCATGAACTTTTCAAAAAAGTAATTCTTCATTTCATTGATTCTTTGTATTTTGTTTGTTGTTCATTTCCATTTTGTTGACTTCATCCCCATGTTGAATATTTCTTTCAATCTACTCCTTTTGAGTAAAAGTTCTTCTTTTTCTAAAGGTTGTTTTTCTAGATTTCAGGAGTGTCATTAAGTTACTAATATGAAGTGTTTTAGTTTTTTGACATAGGGACTTCGTGCTATGAATTTGCCTCCTAGGCCTGCCTTTATTGTAGTTTTGGCTATATTTTTTTTTCCATTTTCATTCCATTCTAAAACATTTTAAATTTCCCTTCTAGTTTTTTTTTGAGCCAGTTTTTATTCAATAGTGAGTTGTTCAGTTTTCATCAGTTTATATACTTTCTTCCATCTCTACTGTTATTGATATCCAGCTATAATCCATGTAATTCACACAGGTTACAAGGTGATATTTCAACTTTTCTTTATCCTTTGAGCCTTGCTTTTTGTCCTACATATCCTCAGTTTTGAATAAAGTTCCATGCACTGCTGAGAAGAAGGAATATTATTAGAATTTGGGTAGAATGTTCTGCAAATATGTGTTGTTAGGTCCATTTGATTTATGGCACTATTCAACTCTGCATATTTCTGTTTAGTTTTTGTCTAGATGAACTGTCTATTGGTGAGAGTGAGGTATTGAATTCACTGACCATCATTGTGTGAGCTCAATATGAAATTTAAACTGTGGTAGTATTTCTTTTATAAATATGACTGCCATTGAATTTGGTGTGTAAAAGTTTAGAATTGCAATGTCCCCTTGGAGAATCTTTTCTTTGGTGACTATGTAGTGTCCTTATCTATGTTTTCTGATTAGTTTTGCTTTGAAGTCATTTTGTCAGATATTAAAATGGCTACACAGGCTGGCTTCTCACTTCCACTTATTTGGAATACCCTTTTCTACACTTTTCCTCTTTGGTAAAAATCCAGGGTCCTCCAAAGTCAATGATCATAATGATGAGGAGCAGGCAGGCAGGCAGGCATGGCACTGAAGAAGTGATGGAAACCTTACATCGTGGTCCACAAGTGTGAGGAAAGAGAGGAAGAGGGAGAGGGAGAAAGGAAGAGGGAGAGAGGGAGAGAGAGAAGAAGAGAGACAGAGACAGAGACTGGGAATGCTATGGACTTTTGAAATCCAAAGCATGCCCGCAATGACTTCCCCTAATTCTTCCCAAACAGTTTGACTCACCAATGCTACAAGTGTGATAATTATATGAGCCTATGAGGGCCATTCTCATGCAAGTCACCACAGTGTACATATCTGGTACCATCTTTGTTGAGTGAGTGTTCTGTTGCTGCTGTCTACTCTGGTCCTCGCCAAGTGTGGTGGCTGTGGGGTCCTGGTAGAGAGTAGTTGTGTGGGTTGGCAGGGAATCACACAAGCATGGTAAATAGGCTGCTAGAAAGCAAGCATTGTAGTACTACAGCATCTCATCTGATAACTGAGATGGCTGCTAAGTGACGAGTGTGTGGGTAGCACATACACAATGAGCACAATGGACAAAGTAATGATTCATTTTTTTCTGAATGGTACAAAGTAGACCAGAGAAGATTTGATCATGCTAATCAGTTCTGTGCAATTTATAGCTAATAAAATGCTTGCTTTTGGCATCTTATAATTGATAGTTTCGTACTGGAGTCTGGACAATTGAAACTGAAAAGTGAAGTCATTTGATATCTTTGGTAGGATATACATATATTTCCTCAAACCACTTCTCCTTGGACCTCCATACAGGGGCTCTGTATTTTTGCTATCATTTTTTTCCTGGGGTTAGTTTGCATGTTTATTAGTGCTGAGTGCTTCTCGGGGACAATGAACAAAGCAGACAAGTTGTCTCTGTGGGCTTTGCAGTCTAATGATAGCTCAGACTCTCTCTACATCAGAAGATTACTATAGAAAAGAAACAGGAAGAAGCTAGGAATCTCTGGATGCCTCAAGCCAGTCCCACTTCTTGCTCACTCCCCTCCCACTAATCTTTAGTCTGTCCACATTTGTCTCTGAAACTGTCATGACCCACTACACTGAGCTTAATTTTGTTGTCTGTACCCTGAAACTGAAGCCACTGGACTTCTTAGAGATCCATACTTCCTGCTAATCCTTTAGAATGCATGTCATTTGCCTCTCTGTTCCCATAGCCCTTGGCTATACCCTCACTGTAGCATTTGGCACACTTGTGGGTAGGGGTAGATAATTTCTTTTTTAACACTGCCCCCATGTACACACACACACACACACACACACACACACACACACACACACACACACACCGCCACCACCACTACCACCTCCATCACTAGTGTCACCGACCATGCTTAGCTGCTAACACTGTCATCTTTGTGCACTGGACAAAGTAGAAATTCAACAGGAATTGTTTGAGCTGAATTGTTTATCCATTAGCAGTTAACCTCTCACAATTGATGCAGTCTTTTAACAGGCAATGTAAGGACTCCTCTAATTCCAAGCTGACCGCAGGGACAATTTATAATAGATGATTCTGCAGAAGTGTCTTTCACTGCCCAGCCCCTCCCCCCCCGTTTGCTGTGGCTGTTGTAAGACTAACCAGAAGTCCTCAAACCCCATGTCCTCTCACAGTCCACGAACCCCCAGGAAGGCAGACACATAAAAGAGAGGTCTGTTTCAAAAAGGCTTTGCAGTCTTATCCAGCCTTTGAAACCTTATTTATTGAGCTTCATAATACGTCAATTTAGGACTCGTGTTTGCTCAGCTCTGCTGAAAAATGTTAGAACTGCAATCTAAGCGTCCTTTGTTGGCTTGAATTTTCCATAAAAGAATCTCTCCTATAATGAAAATAACCAAAAAGGCTTTCATTCACGAAAATATTTGAGGCATCCAGAAGCTTAGTACATGTAGGAGGACTTTTGTACTGGCCTTTTTTGAAGAAAATATCTTTTTAACTCTTTTTTAACTGTATTTAAAATGTTGGAATAGATCGCTTAGTATTTGCCTCTTCGCAAATGACCACACAATAGATACTAATTTTATAAAAGGATATTTTCATTGGGGATGGACTGAGCGAGTAAAGGGCAGATCAAGAATTGTCTTAGTCAAAGAGAATGAGGATCAAACAGCCTCCTGGGGTGCAGAGAAAAGTAAACGATGAATTTGCCAAGGCCAAAGAGTAGTAAGAACACAGAGGGTGTTTTCCGCGGATTTGGGTAGTAATTTTCAGTATCCTCTTATCATGCCTTGTGATCTCCCCAGTCTCACTCTCAGTCCTGCAGCAGCCTGCTTGCAGTGCTCCTCCTCACACCTCAGCTTTATTCACTGGAGAATCCAATGCTTGGTACAATCTCAGATGAAACCTAACACTTTCATCTCTGTCATTACAGACATTTCCTATGTCCTTATTGGGGCAGACTTGCAGAAGTCCTTCCTTCTGCCACATGTGCAGCTCCCTGGGGACCTCGTCTCCTGGTGTGGACAGGATTCCCATAGCTCTCTCCCACAACGCCTCTCAACCTTTTCTCCTAGCCCAGCCATACCCCTCTAATGTTCGTCACCGACCGGCAGAAGTATTCCCTACCAGGGAACCCAAAGTCATCACACTTTCCTAAGATCCAGAAAGGACAATGGAATAAAAGAAGAGGATACTCATCCAACAAGACAAGATTAGATAACAGTACCTTGCAATCACCTCAATAATGATAACTCCAGATGACTAGACAGCAGCCAGCCCCAAACCAAAAACATAAACAGCCAAGACAATATACTTCTACCAAAACCCAGTAGTCCTACTACATACAATAGGCCCTGAGAAATGCAATATAGCTGAACCACAAGACAAGGTTTTCAAATTAGCAGTTATGAATATAGTGAAGAACTTTAAAGAGGATGTGAATGACTCCTTTGCTGAAACCTGTAAAAACACAAAGAAACAATGACAAGGCCCATAGGTATAGGTCCATTCTACCTTGACTAAAGGTCAGAGTTGGAACTTATTTCTGTTCCTTCAAGGTTAGTGTCAACAGCTCAAATAATAGATATGGCTAATACCAGACGTGGTATTTCAGGTATTATGAAGTAGATCTGCTCCTACTTCAAACAAAAGTTTAAGGATCCAACTAGGTATCTACTCCCTTAAAGAGATAACAATGAATTCCACCCAGGGAGTGGTTTGCCTAGAGAATATTTTGGTCTAGGATGTGAGTGTTATTTGTCTTGTTTTGGCAACAAAATATTTATCTAAAAATGTAACCCGTAATCCTTCACCTGGTCTGTTTATTCCTTGTATCATGTGAATGCAGTTTTTATCCTAACTTTTGGGGTCAGGATTTTTAAGCAAATGGAAATTAAAAGCAGGCAATTTTTCAGTATTCCCTGGAACTTCCTCCTGATCCTATCTTATGTTTCTTTTTATTATTTTCACTCACATCTTCATCCTCTTTATTTTTTTTTCTAATCCTCATGCCTCTACCCTGGTAAGTGGAATCCTGGTTGAAGCTGATCTCCAACAAAACAATAGAGTGAAATAATGAGAACAGTCCAAGATTTGAAAGTAGAAATAAAATCACCAAATAAACCTAGAAAACATTTAAGTTATGAAACAAAAACCTCAGTGATAAACCTCACCAACAGAGTATAAGACATGAAAAGTAGTTCAGAGCACTAAACGCCTACATTTTAAAAGCTGGAAGATCTCATATTGGTAACAGTGACACACATGAAAGCAACAGAACACAAAGAAGACCTAACATCCCAAAGGAGTAGATGCCAAGAAATAATCAAACAGGGCTGCAATTAATAAAATAAAAACAAAAAAGCAATACTGAGAAGCAATTAAAGAAGGAGTTGGTTCTTTTGGAAAATCAGTAAGATTGACAAGCCCTTAGATAAATTAACTAAAAGATGGAAAAAAATTAATGTGGAGATCCAAATTAACAAAAGTAGAGGTGCAAAAGGGGGCATGCCAACAGGCACTAAGGAGATCCAGAGAGTCATAAGGATGTGCTTTAAAAAATCTGCATTGTACCAAACTGGAAAACCTAAAATAAATGGGTAGATGTATTAATATATACAACCTATGAAAGTTAAGTCTAGATTAGATAAGAAATTTTAAGAGACCCATAATTCCTAGTGAAATAGAAACAGTAATTAAAATTCTCTCAATTAAAAAGAAATCCCAGGGATACATGGATTCAGTACAGAATTCTACCAGACCTTCAGAGAATTAATGCCAATACTCCTCAAGTTATTCCTCAAAATAGAAACTGAAGGAGTATTGCCCAATTCTATTTATGAGACCATATTTACTCTGTTACCTAAGCCACACAAAGACTCAACTAAGAAAATGGCAGATCAATATCCTTTGTGGATATAGATGCAAAAATTATTAATAAAATATCTGCAAACTGAATCCAAGAACACATCAAAAGGATTTTGCACCAAGATCAAGTAAACTTTAACTCAGAAATGAAGTAATGGTTAAACATGCATAAATTTGAAAACATATTTTACCCTCAAAACAGACTGAAAGACAAAAGCCACATGATCATCTCAGTATGCAGAGATGCACAGGAAGAGACTTTCCAAACAGAATATGAATAACACAAACACTGAGATCAATAGTTAATAAGTAGTATCTCATTAAAATAAAAATTTCTATATTTCCAAGAAAACCATCATTCAGACAAAGCAGCAGACTATAGAATAGGAAAAGATCTTTACCAACTATACATGATAAAGGGTTTATCAAAAATATAAAGAATTAAAAAATACAGGACATTAAGAAAACAACTCAATTTAAAAGTGGGGTAGAGCTGGCTCTGGTTATATGAGTGAAGGGGACCCCAATCTGAGGCTCCAAGAGTGGGAGAACTAGCCTTGCTCCTTGCTGTAGGCTTCATTGGATGTGTAGTAAGAGGTGCGGGCCGTGTTCCCGGTGACCAGCTAGCTTAATCACCGAAATAATTACACGGAAATTGTATTAATTAAATTACTGCCTGGCCCATTATCTTCAGCCCCTTATTGGCTAACTCTTACATATTAGTTTAACCCATCTCCATTAACGTGTATTACCACTTGACTGTGGCTTACCGGCATGAGTCTAACCAGCATCTGTCTCAGGCAGGAGAGCCATGGCGTCTGCTACACTTCCCTTCTTCCCGGCATTCTGTTCTGTCTACTCCGCCCACCTAAGTTCTGCCCTATCAAAAGGCCAAGGCAGTCTCTTTATTCAACCAATGAAAGCAACACACAAACAGGACCTCCTACACCATGGATGACCTAGTGAGGTAGTATTAGAGAGCTATTTGGGTAGTGAGGATGAAGGAAAGTTAGTGAGGTGATCAACACAGCTACCACCCAGGCCCAGAAGCAGGACTTTGAGTTGGCCCACCCAAACATCCACCGAATCTATGAACTGCTGGAGCATATGAAGAGGATGAACCTACAAATCTAAATCATCAGGATCTCCAAAACACAGAACAACAACAGAATATCTAAGAGGAGTCTCAGTGAGAGCCCATTATAGGTGGTGTAGCATAAACAAGAGGACTAGAGCCAGACCAATGACTTGTGGTGATGAACACTTGCAAGTAAAGATGAACAAACTGAAGGATAAATGGTGTGTCTCAATGGGCCACACCACATCTTCTACGACAAGATTCCTCTCTTCCTCCTCCTCCTCCTCCTTGCTTTTTGTTTTTTGTTTCTTTGCTTTGTTTGATTTTTGGTTTTTCTTTTAAAATTGTTTTTTTGGGGGGGGCTGGAGGAGAGGTTGCAAGGGTAGAGGAAGGATGCAAGGGGATAGGAAGATAAGTAGTATCAGAATGCATGACAGGAAATCCACAAAAAAATCAATAAAAGCAAAAAGAATGTGATAGAGAACTAAGCAGGGAATTCTCAAATATATAGCACAATGGCTGAGAAACAAAGAAAATCTCAACATACTTACTCATCAGGGAAATTCAAATCAAAACTACTTTGAGGTTTCATCTTATCCCAGTCAGAATAGACAAGATCAATAAAAAAAATGACAGTTAATGCTTGCAAGAATGTGAAGAAAGTGAACACTTATTCATTGTGTGAGTGTAAACCTCTACAGCTACTATGGAAATCAGTGTGGAGGTTCCTCTGGAAACTGATAATAAATCTACCTTAAGATCCAGCTATACCACTCTTGAGGACATACCCAAAGGACTCTATGTCCTACTACAGAGATACTTGCTCATCCATGTTCCTTACTACCATATTTATAATAGCCCCAAATTATAAATAACCTATATGCCCATCAACTGAGAAATAATGAAAATGTGACTCATTTATACAACAAAATATTATTCAGCTCTTAAATATGAAATTACACAATTTCCAGGTTAAATGGATGGAACTAGAAAAATCATCTTGAGTGAGGTAACCCAGACCCCGAAAAAGACAATTATTATATATTTTCTCTTAAATGTGAATGTTAACTTTTAGGAATTCAATGTGTGTGACAATCTATATAACCACAGAAATTAGATATCATGTAATGAACTAGGGGTGAGGGGAGGATCCTATGGGGAAGAGGAAGTAGAATATATAGTTGTGTGTGGGGGGACTGGAATGGGAGGATTAAATGGAGAGGGCCATAGATGAGAGGAGTAAGAGAGGGGATATAGGGAGGGACACATAATTTCAAGCACTATTTGAGGGGCTATATGGAAACCTACTACTATAGAAGTTCCCTAAAATGTACACATATGTGAAAGAAATCTAAATGGAGTCATCAAGTAACAGGGGAGACACTAGGCATCTTTTATCACTAAGGGAAACTTCCAGTGTTGGCAATGGGTAACTTCTAGTTGAGTCATTAGCCAAAAGTATCCCAGTAGAAACCCCTAAACATCTTAGGCTACTGCTAAGGCTATTTGGTTGCTCTCCACAAACTAATGGTAAGGCCCTGTTGCTGAAGACAGCACTTACATAGCTCAGTAAACGTGGAGAAGTTGAGATGGTGCTTAACTAGAGTTTTCAGCCCCACTGACTAGTGTTTGCATTCTAGAAGATATTCAACACTACCAGATGAGAAAGGCAAACACAAAGTCGGATATGACAATGACCTGCCTTCACAATACTGATACAATAGTGGCACAAATGTTGTGGGAGTAACCTGTAGTCAGAGACTGCTAGTTCATTCCTGGCCACCCAGACCTGAAATAACCACACTGAAGCTGTATTAATTAAAACACTGCTTGGCCTATTAGTTTATATTTCTAGCTAGCTCTTATATTTTAAATTAACCCATTTCTATTAATCTGTGTATTGCCATGTGGTTGTGGCCTACCACTAAGGTTCCATCTGGTGTCCATCTGCAAGCGGCTACATGACTTCTCTATACTCCACCTTTCTCCTCCTCTTTCTGCTTGGAACTCCTGCCTTTCCCTACTCTGATATGCCACTGGCTGAAATAAGGCCACAGATTCCTTATTAACCAATGGCAATAAAACATATCCACAGCATACAGAGGGGAATCCCACATCACCTCCCATTTTCTGTCTAAATGAAAAGGAAGGTTTTAACTTTAACATAGCAAGATTATATATAATAAAACAATTATTTCAGTTCTGGGTAACTGGAAATGAACAAGTGGCCTCAGTCAACAAATTGGCATGCTGACATGGGGCTGACTACATTCACGTAAAACCTGAAAGAGCTTGCAAAGGAATTCTAGACAAAAGAACAGAGTTTAGCATAGTTTCTTGGTAGCCACAAATTTTTTTTTTCAAATGGGCTCACAGCAAGCAGGGGCACCATGGCTCCTTTAAAAGAGGTGCAGTAACACTGTGTTGCTTCTTTAAAAAACAGCAGCTTCTTGGTTCACCAGCACAAAAGGCTCTGACTCTATCAGGAGGTTTGGCTATGGAGCATTTCAATGGGGTTTGTGAGCAGAGTGCTACAACTTGCTTAATGAAAGCATAGACCTGCTGTATGCCTGAAAGTAGGGCAGTGGGCATGAATCTCCAGAGTCAGCAAACATGCCTCAGCCATGTTGGACTGGGCTGAGCCAACAGGCAGAATCATGGAGTTGGTCCTAGCCACACCCACTCAGCATAAAAAAGCACTCTTGGTCAAAAATAACATGTGCAATAAAGACAAATCCAGATGAAAAAGACCTCTAAATGGGTCACAGTGTTGGATAAATGTACATAGGTTTGGGAAAGAGAAGCAAAAGAGTATAGAGAGTTATAAAAAGAAGTATATCTTTTTTTTTTAAAAAAGTAAAGTCTTTAAAGAGACAGAATACAAATAATCATAGATTAAAGGAGTAAAAAAATAAGTGACATAAAGATGGAAAATACACAAAGTCTGGATTATGTATATTATTGTGTTTTCTTTGAATTTTTTGATTGTGAATGAGCCAAGTACAGAGAGACATTTCAATGCACAAGCTGCTAAATAAAACCAACATATATGTTTTAAAGGTATCTTGATTTCAAAATTTGGGTCTAAGGTTATGTTGCTTTGGAAAAGAAGTTCTGCTTTTGTTTTCAGAGAGGATGGAATGCTGTAGATTCCTTACCAGCTAATATCGTTTGACCAAATATGATCCCCTGAAGCAATAGCACAGATGGTCCAACATACATGGTAGCTCCAGACTGACTGCTGCCTGAGATAGACCTACTACACAGGTCCCATAAAGACCAGATTAACTGCATCCCCAATCAGCAGGAAGCAGTCTAGAGAACAATGCCCAAATTCAATAAATGATCGTATATAAATGTTTGCTTACATTTAAAGGGGAATATACTATAGTGATGAATACTTTGCATTGGTATGGATCTTGGTTTTTTGATACAAATTTAAGATCAATTTTTTATATGTATATTTCTGCTCTTGATTAAGGTTTTGAGTTTGTGCAGCTCAGTTAAAATTGTAATATGTAATTAAGAAATATAGGTTAATAGATAGTCATCTATAATTGTTAAGCTTGTAGTCATGTTAGTTAAAATTTTTAGATGTACAGAGATATATTTCAGATGGATAGTTAGTCTTCAAACCTTTTAAAGATTACAGAATGTGGCATTTAAAATGTTTTAAGAACTTAGGACTTTTTATGACAATGAGGCACATCTGCTCCTGGCAGCATCAATCTACTTCAAGAGGATGATTGCATAAAAGAGGTTCCTTATGGAGTTTGTTGGCCGTCAGGGAAAGAAACTACTCTTGCCTGGGCTGCTTGATGTTATACTGTATAGACTGGACATGCAGGACCCACTGAAAAATGACTGTTGAAGTTTGCAAAGGAGGGTGAGGCAGTCCTTCGGAGTTCCTGCTTCATGAAAAAGTCTGACAGTCATTCTGCAGGACACAGAAGAAAGTGACTGACAAACTGCCAGTATAGGCAGAACTGTCTTTGAAATTTCCTGCTTCATGGAAAAGTCTGCCAGATACTATGGGCCTGTAGGCTGAAGATGGATGCTACAATGTTACAGAAGTACTTTGGGTGACTGTCCAGGTAGCAAGATATCTCTGTCAATTCTATAATTTTGAAAGTTGCTTATACTGCACTTCCTCTTTACTTAGCTAATATTATGTCCTTCTAGAGTCTTTGATGGAATTGAAGAAAGACAATTTTATAATTATAAGAGATAGATTAGATATAAAGCTTTAGACTCACAAAGATAGTATAGATGATAGATTATTTTCCTTAATTTGCCAAATGTAAATGGACTAAATATTATAACTATAATTCTTGCTTTATATGTAGTTTTGCTATAGTAAAGTTAACTATACTATTTTTATTTGAACAGAAAAGGGGAGATGATATGGAAAGTCCTTTTGTATATGTGTTGCTCTTATTGATTAATGAATTAAGAAGCCACTATGGCCTATAGGGCAGACTGGATCTATGTGGGAAACCTAAGCTGAATGCTGGGAGAAAGAAGGCGGTGTCAATTAGATGCCATGTAGCCACCACAGGAGAAAGATGTGGGCTACCAGCTGGAAACTTGCCAGTAGGCCACGAGCCTCGTGGTAAAAACAAAGTGATAGAAATGGGTTAATTTAAGATGTAATAGCTAGCCAATCAGAAGCTAGAGTTAATAGGCCAAGCAGTTTAATTAATACAGTTATATTAATACAATTAATACAGTTTCTGTTGTTTATTTAATCTTGGCAGCCAGGAACAAATGAGCATGCCTTTGCCAACAGTAACCAACCATTCTTTTATTTTATTTGAGGCCCACTCCATGAGATGGAACTGTAAACAGAGACTGCTCATTTCCCAGCAGCATAAAACCAAATAACACAGAATAACACACAGAAACTATATTAATTACAACACTGGACTATTAACTCAGGTTTCTTTTTTTATTACTTTATAAATAATACCAATCAAAATTTCCACTTCCTCCCCTCCTCCCACTTCACACCCGCTCCCCCACACACGGAGCCTCCCCCCACTCCCTTCCAGTCCTAAGAGAGGGCAAGGTACCCTGCCCTGTGGGAAGTCCAAGGCCCTCCCCCCTACATCCAGGCTTAGGAAGGTATGCATTCAAAGAGAATAAGATCCCAAAAATCCAGTACATGCAGTAGACACAAATCCCAGTGCCATTATCATTGGCCCCTCAGTCTGACCCAATTTTCAGCCACATTCCAAAGGTCCAGTTTGAGCCCATGCTCGTTCAGTCCCAGTCCAGCTGGAGTTGGTGAGATCCCATTAGCTCAGACACATTGTCTCAGTGGGTGAACCAACCCCTCATGGTCCTGACTTCCTTGCTCATATTCTCCCTCCTTCAGCTCTTCAACTGGACCTTGGGAGCTCAGTCCAGTGCTCTGATGTGGGTCTCTGTCTCTATCTTCATCCATAGCCAGACGAAGGTTCTATGGTGATATTCAAGATATTCATCAGTCTGACTACAGGACAAGGCCAGTTCAGGCACCCTCTCCTCCACTGCCCAGGGTCCTAGCTGCGGTCATCCCTGTGAACTCCTGGGAACCCCCGCAGAGCCAAGCATCTTGCCAACCCCAAAATGGCTTCCTCAATTAAGATATCTCTTTCCCTGCTCCCATGTCTCTCTTTCCTCCATCTCAACCATCCCACACCCCCAAGCTCTCCCCAACCATCCCCCCTTTTCTTCTCTCTTTCCCCCTCTCCCCTTCCCCCAACTCCCACACTCCCATGCTCCCAACTTTTGCCTGGCAATCTTGTCTGCTTCCAGTTTCCAGGAGGCTCTATATATGTTTTCCTTTGAATTAACCTTATTAGCTTCTCTAGGATCATGAACTATAGGCTCAACATCCTTTGTTTATGGCTAATACCATATTCATATTTTTGGGTCTGGGTTATCTCACTCAGGATAGTGTTTTCTACTTCCATCCATTTGCATGCAAAATTCAAGATGTCATTGCTTTTTACTGCTGGGTAGTACTCAGGTTTCTTATGAACTAACTCTTACATCTTAAATTAACTCATTTCTATTAATCTGTGAATCACCACAAGGCTGTGGCCTGCCAGTAAGATTCTGGCATCCTTCTCCTTTGGCAGCTACATGGCATCTCCCTGACTCTGCCTACTTTTTCTCTTTATCTCTGTTTGGATTTCCCTCCTGGCTTTACTCTACTAAGTCATTGGCTGAAATGGCTTCTTTAATAATCAATGGCAATAAAACATATTCAAAGTATACAGAGGGTAATCCCACATTATCTCCATTTTTCTATTCAAATAAAAGGAAGTTTTAGCTTTAACATAGTAAAACTACATATAACAAAAATTATCAAGGAAGAATTATAGTTACAATATTTAGTACATTTATATTTGGCAAATTAAGGAAAATACTCTATCATCTATACTATCTTTGTGAGTCTCAAGCTTTATATTTAATCTATCTTTTATATTTATAACTATCTTTCTTCAACTCCATCGAAGACTCCAGAAGGACATAATATTAGCTAAGTAAAGAGGAAGTGCATTATAAGCAACTTTCAAAACTCTAGAATTGACAGAGATATCTTGCTACCTGGACAGTCACCCAAAGTATTTCTGTAACATTGTAGCATTCATCTTCAGCCTACAGGCCCACAGTATCCAGCAGACTTTTCCATGAAGCAAGAAATTTCAAAGACAGTTCTGCCTATACTGGCAGTTTGTCAGTCACTTTCTTCTGTGTCCTGCAGAATGTCTAGCAGACCTTTTCATGAAGCAGGAACCCCTCTTTAGGCAACATCAACAGTCATTTTTCTGTTCAGTTTATGCAGCATAACATCAAGCAGGCCAGGCAAGAGCAGTTTCTTGCCCAAATGGCTAGCCTTGTCACATTGAAGGTAAATTCCATAACGAGTTTCTTCAATACTCATCAACCTCGCTCAATAATTGGCACTGCTAGAAGCAGACATCTCATTGTTGAGAAAAGTCTAAGTTTTTAAAACATTTTAACTGCCATATTCTGTATGTCTTTGAAAGATTTGAAGAATACATATTCATCTGAAATATATCTCTGTACATCTAGAAAAGGTAACTAACATGACTACAAGTTTGACTATTAAAAATGACTATGTATTAATCTGTATTTCTTAACTACACATAAAATTTTTAAATGAGCTGCATACACACAGTACTTTAAACAAGAGCCGAAATACATATTACAAAATTGACCTTTATCTCTAAACCAAGATCCATAACAATGCAAAGTATCCATATCTGTAGCCTTTCCCCCTTTAAATGAAACCAAACATTTGAAAGCAATATTTGGGAATTTGGATGTAGTTCTCTCCAAACTGCTTCCTGATTTTTGTTGGACAAAGTATTTTGGGGGTTCATGGAGACTTTTCAGGGGGTTTTGGTTTATCAAACCACATTAGCCTGGAAGGAATCCACAGGTTCTTATCTTCCGTGGAAACAAAAGCAGAACCTCTCTTCTAAAGGAACATATCGTTAGTCCCAGATTTTGAAGTCAAGATATATATATATCTTAGCAGTCCCCAGAATAAAATGTCTTTCTGCAGTCAAAAGATTCAAAGAAAACATAATAGCATAAATCAGACTCTTTGTGTATATTCCATCCTAAAGTGGCTTATTTTTCTTTACTCCTTTAATCTATGGTTGTCTTACTCATTTATATTACTTTTACTGTCTCTTTAAATATTTTGTTTTATTTTTAACCTATTCATTTTTATTACTGTTTATACTCATTTTCTTTTCTTTCCCAGGCCTACATAGATTTATGCAAAACTGTGACCCATTATGAGATCTTTTTTATCTGAACCTGTATTTATTGCATAGCTGTAATCATTTTCTGACCAGGAGAGCCTTTTTTTTTGTAATGCTAAGCAGGCATAGCCAGGATCAACTCCATGGCCCTGCCTGCTTGCCCCACCCAGTCCAATATGGCAGAGATATGTTTGCCACCAGCTCTGCAATCCATTCTTTTTGTCCCAGCCTCAGGAATGCAGTTGGTCAATGTTTCCTTTAAACAATTTGTAACACACTGTTCACAGACCCTATTTAAGTGCAGAGCTGTTTGTGCCACCAGTGCCAACACAAACCAGGAAGCCGTTTCTTAATGAAGCCACACAATTTTTTTTACTGCTACCTCTGAGTCAGGAAGCCTTCTCTTAAAGGGATCATGCCTCTGCTCACTGCCAGCAAATAGAGCCTCTCTGAAAAGAATGCAGCTACCAAGAAGCTGTGTTTAACTCTGTTCTGTTTTGTGTGTGTGTGTGTGTGTGTGTGTGTGTTTAGAATTTTTTCCAAGCTCTCTCAGTTTGTATGTGGATGTAGCTGACTCACATTGGCATGCTGTATTGTAGATGGGGACTGCTTGTTTGCTCCCAGCTGCCTTGAGCTGAAAAACCACACAGAAACTGTATTAATTACAACACTGTTTGGCCAATGACTCAGGCATATTTCTAGTTAGCCTTTACATCTTGATTTACCCAATTTCTATTAATCTATGTATTAGCACAAGGCTGTGGCTTACTGGTAAGGATCTGGAATTTGTCTCCTTTGTTTTTTCCCTCTGCCCTTGCAATTTAAGAGAACAAATAAAAATAAGAAGAAAAAGAAAAAATAAGAAAGAAAAATCCAGAAAAAAAACCAATCATTTTTCTGGCTATAGTTTTGTATGCCTTTAATCCTAGCACTTGGGAAACAGAGACTGGTGGATTTCTGTGAGTTCAAGGTTGCCCTAATCTATATTCCAGTCTATTAATGAATTCGGAAAATTAGCAAACAGTTCTCAGAAGAGAAAGCATGCCCAATAAATATATGAAAAATGTTCAACTTCAAAAACTATCAGATAAATGCAAGTTAAAACAATATTGAGATTCTATCTTCCCTTAGTCAGAATCATAGTCATTTAGAAAACGAAGGAGGAGGCTGGAGAGATGGCTCATGGGTGAAGTGTGTGTACTGTTCTTGCTGAGGGCCCAAGCTGGATCCCCAGCAATCATGCGGAGCAGCTCACAACCACTGATAATCCCAGATCCAAATGATCTAATGACCTCTTCTGGCTTTTACAGGAATTGCACTCCTGTGCACATACCCTCACACAGGCATAGACATGTATGTATAATTAAAAATAAATTTTTAAAAATTTTAAAAACAAAAGACACAAGAATAGGTACTGGCCAGAATGTAAACAAAAGAGAACCCTTAAACTCTCAGTCCCCATGGACATCAGTTTTGATTTCTCAACAAAGCAAAAATAGGGCCAATGAGATAACTTAGCCTGCAAAAACTCTTGCTGCCAAGTCTGGTGACCGGAGTCCCAGAATTAACATCCAGTAGTCTGTATTCTGACCTCCCCATATACTCAATGGTATGTGTATAACCACACACAAAACACATGCACACACAGCAAATAAATAAAGATGTAAAGATGTAAATAGATAAAATGTAATTTTTTAAATTAAATTAAAAAAACAAAAATAGATCTATTATGTGACCCAGCTATCCTATCTTTAGGTGTTTGATTAAAGGATTCCAAGTCAACAGATCACAGTGATGTGTGCATATGTTTATTCCAGTCCTGCCATCATAGCTATGTATGATGTAAGTAAGAGAACTATAAGCAGAAAAACAGACAAAGAAAATGTGTATAATACAAAGGAATTTTTCAGCCATTCATAAAGAAGAATGAATCCATCTCCTTTGCAGAAATTTGGTGCCCCTGGAGACAACCATACAGGGCGGATTCAGCCAGGCTTGGAAAAACCGATAGTATATTTTCTCCCCTGGGTGGTCTGTAAATATTTATATAGATCCATAAAATCATATGTGTATATATATCATTAAATATATATAAGTATGTGATCAGAAAGTAGATGCAAAACTATCTATGAGAACAAAAAAGACCGCTGTGGAGGAAAGGAAAGGGAAGACAAGGTGGAGAACATGGTCCCTGTACAATATCTACTTGTCTGAAAATGCTCTTATACAACACAGTGCCAGTTATGCTTGATATGTGCAAAGAACTTCTAACAGAAAAACATTAGGTTATGTACGTGTTTATGGTCATTAAAACCAGTTGTAGAATAGTAAATGCACTGAGTCACAACTCTTAGGCAAAAACCTTCAAGTGATAAAGCTGTATCTATTGTGCCATGTGTTTACAGGATGTCATAAGAAAATACCGCAGATTTTGCAGCTTTGTGTTTCTTAAACCACAGAAACATACTTCTCACAGTTCTGGTTCCTAAAAAGTCCAAGATCAAGGAGCCTGTTGGTTTGTTTCTTAGTACAGGACTTCTTGGCTTATAGACAGCTGCTCTCCCACATATCCTTGTCTTCTCTGTGGGAAAGCAGGGAAAAGCTCTTCAATATCTTCTCTCATAAATACAATATATTACTATCAGAATAAGCCCGTTTAAGACTTCACTTAGTACCCTCCCTGGAAACCTACACACGTTGGAGATTGCAAATATTTGCAGACTCAAGCATTCAGTATTTTATAAAATATTCAATAAGCAATGTATATACATGGAAAAGAGCCCCGAGGATAAATATGGGGCCAGTTGATATTTTTTCTTTCTTTATTCATTCTTGTTTTAATTTTTTAATTAACATGTGTATGTTACTTTTACATTAGAAAGACACTATAAACCATTTATAAAAAGTTACTGATTTGTATCTGTAGTTTCTCTACCTATTGAATTAATCAGCTATACGTTGCAAGGACTCAGAAAAAAATGGATCTGGAGCTGGAAAGATGGCTTGGCAATTACCAGTGCATACTGCTCTGGCAGAAGACCTTAGCACTAAAATAGGCTGACTCATAGTCACCTTTAATCCAACTCCAGGAAGCTCCAACACCTCTTGCCTGTGAGGAGGCCTGCATTCATGTGTACATTCCTGCACATGGGTACATATAGAGAGATATACTTTCAAAAGAAATCTTTTTAAGAATTATATCTGTATTGAACATGGATAGAGTTTTTTTCTGCCACAATTCCCTATACAATAAATATAGAAATTATTTACATAGCATTTACATCACATTAGATATTATAAAAATCTAGAGATTATTTAAAGTATAGAGAAGGGTGTGTGTAGGTTATATGCAAATGCCATGGCATTTTGTATTAGGGACTTGAGCAGCCATGGATTTCAGTATCCTCGGGAGCTCTGGATCCGATCCCCTGCAGACAGTGCGCATGACCATCTTTCTAATCTCACTCCCTGAGCAGACCATGTGCAGAATCTTTCCAATGCCAGGCAGACCCTGGAATCACTTTGAGCAATGTATGCGCAGCACAGCAGGGAACAGTGAAACTTGCTGAACTTCCAAAGGAACCCATATGAGATAATACAAAGACAAAGCTTTCATGGGTTTCAAGAAGTGATGACTTTTCCAGGAGAACCTTATTATAAATGGGGTTTCCAAAGAATATAAAAGCCAAACAGGAATAACTAATGCTTGAGGGAGACTTTTAACTTTAACAAAGCCATTTCCCATTTACTAATTCATTTGATCTTCATAATAACTATGCGGGCAGGATAGCTATTAGCATTTCTATTTTAACAATGAGAACACAAAGGCAGTGAGTGATTAAGAGACAGACCCCAGTCCCACAATTAGCAGGCAGGACTAGGTCCCTAGGATCTCTGTCCAGAGCACCCTCTCTACTTCTATGCCTGATCTTACTGGATTCTGGCAGCTCAGTCTCATGCAAACTCTAAGATATTCCCAGCTCTTATTTAAACAAAATATCCATAGTTTTCTTGTTAGTATTGAGGTGGACAAGATGATAAGAAATAATATAATGCAAACAGAAAACTCTGTGGTCTTATTCTACGCAGACAGAAGGCTCCTCAGCGAGAGTGTGTTACACCATTGTTTCTGGGCCCCAAGGGTGTGACGTTTTTCACTGATTATAAGCTGTTGCTCTTTTGCCCTGAGACCCAGACAGGTAAGGCTGCTTTAGAGGCTAAGGACAGCAAATGCCATCATGACCACGTGCTTGGGCACAACGTGTGCTTAATCTCTGATTGACTAATGAGTTGTATAATATTAAATACACATACACAATCTTAACCTCTCTCTTAATTAAGAAAGACTTTCCTTTTCAAAGACACTATTTTATGTACTAGATGACTTCACAGTTCTTACATGCAGTGTAAGAATATAATTTAAATAATTTTTGTTTTAAGCACTCAAATATTGCAGTTTGGGAGATAGTTTAGACAACTCTATTTTTAATGAACTGATTTAACTATAGATATTATAACTGCAAATAAAACACATTTACAAAAAGCTGTTGTCTTTAGAATTGTAAATCTGGCAAGGTTTTTAGCAGTGGAATCTTAGATAAATAAAAAGTTGCATCTTTTAAAACTGGGGGTGCTAATTGGGTTTTTCTTATCATCATGAAGAGCAAAAGCAGATGTTGATCAGAAACAACTCCTTATCATGCGCTGTGGTCCTGAGAGATGACATTTCTTTTTTGATGCCCTTATTTGTTCTGATTCATTATCAATCTAATTTACCTGCTGGTCACATACTTATTCTGACTTGGAAATACCAACCAATGATAATTTGGGCGATAGCTATTCCTAGAAAGGAAGTATCCAACGAGAATGTCATGAACATGTTTTGCCTGTGGACTACAGCCCGTCAAGGTGAGATAAACTAATCGTTTCACCTTGACGTGCTAAATTAAGTAGTGTGAAGAAATCAGAAGACAATGGTGAATGAGCTGAGCTGAGTGAATAACTTGTTATTTCCTTGCATAAATAAGTCTCTTGTGATGATTAAAGCCAAGTGAATGAGGTTAAGGATGGGGGAAGGAGAAGAGATTATTGCACATAGCCCGAGAAAGCATCTATAATTATTTCATGGTAATTATTTTCAGTCAAACAGGAGTAGTCATAGAGGTTGTGGTTTTATATTTACCCAGTAAAAGAGGGAAGGGCCAAATTTGTCATCCTAAATCTGAAAAGTTGGATTCAAAATAATCTCTTTTGAAATGAAAAATGTAAAGGTGATGAAGTAAGAGAAGTTCATATGCTGAAGGTTGCACACCCTGGAGCCCGGGGTTTGAGGCACAGTGACTCCACGGGCAGAATAAGCCCACTTCCCTCCTTCTCTTCCCACAGCTTTAGTCTCCTCTCTCACACAGTCCATTCCAGTTCAGTAACATTTATCATGTACTGCCTGTGTCAACAGGCTCTAAGGAAGCCTTTGAAGGAGTCCTCATGCCAGGGGACTTCAGTTTAGGGAGGTGGCTTTATTAAGTGAATTTCTTCTTTTGTGAAGTTTAGCACAAAGAGAAATCCCTGGGTGTGATAAATCTCAAAGCAGCAAATAGAAGCTGATGAGAAAAACACATATTACAAGGTGAAATGTTAATGGAAGAGATTTCTTTCCAGGGGTCTTAGAGCTAGCTTGTTCCTCAAATACATGCACACATAGGTGTACATGCTCATGCTCATAAGTGTGTGTATGTGAACATGTGTATATATGTGGTGTAATGCAAAATACATCTGACCTTTGTCCCTCGCTTTTAATTCTGAGATGCCTAAGCTCTCTACAAGTTCCCAAGTTCCTGAGTGATAGGACTATCCTTTATTATTGATAAAAATTGTCTTTGATAATGACGACTTTGTGCTAATGGGGTTATTTAAGGTAGGGTCCCTTAGAAGACTCAGAAAAGCAAAAAAAAAAAAAAAAAAAAGGAAAGGAAGGTTGCAATCAAAGTGTTGCCATAATGTAAAACAAAATATAATGCTTTATAAAGGGGAACAATGTAAGTCAGAAAGAAATTTAGGGTTTAGGGAGATGGCAGGGTCAGTAAAATACCTGAGAGCAGGGATTTGAGGCTGAATCTTAGCGCTATGCAGAATCTGGGCATGGAAGCTCATGTCTCTGATACCAGCATTGGTAGGCAGAGAGACCCAGATATTTGAAGCTTATTGACCAGATAGCCAAGCTGACCTTAGAAGCCCCAAGATCAGTGAGAGACCCTGCCTCAAAAAAAAAAAAGGTGGAAAACAACTTTGTCAACCTCTGGTCACATACATGTATAGGATGTATAGAAACATATGGATACATACCTTCATGAATATGTGCACATACATAAAAACATGTATATATATCACAAAGAAATTTTTAGAAAATTTTCTGCTAGTCTGTATTTACCAAAAATCTAAGAGATCATAGAATTGCAGATCTGGAAATTTGAGTCATGTCTACCTTCCTCTAGGTAAGAAGGAACAGAGGGAGAAGAAGATATGGACATAAGAATAGGCCCTGTCAAAACAAACCCCAAGATTTGGTGAGCTCCCAGGGTGAAGCATTGTGGTGTTCACAAAGAGGGCATGGGAACTTGGCCCCAACTCCCCTGTACCTCCCTTTAGCCATCTCTTCCTGTGATGTTCCTCTGTATTCTTCATAATAAACCAGCAAACCCAACAGAGTGCTTTCCTGAGTTTAGCCAGCACCATTAGTGGAATCAAAGAGGGGTTTGGACACTTAGTTTATAGACAGCTGGTTAGAAGTCTGGGTTTCCTTGACTTCTGGGTTGACATTGAAGATGAAGCAGTCATAATCGGTTGAGCTCTCAATCCATCTGACCTTATTTCCCAAGCTATTATTGGGATTGAATTGCTGATACCAGATGAAAAAAAATCTTCCAGAGAATTTCTTGATGTCAGTAAAACCACAAAAACATTTGAAGTCATAAAAATGTCCTTTGAATGTGTAACAGTAGGGGAAAATTAAATTTATGAAAGAAACACTCTATGTTCTCGTGTACCAGTCACTAAGAGATCAAGTCAACAGGCCTGGAGTTTTGCAAGTCTGAAGGCTTAGGTTCAAGGCTTTAACAACCCTGTTTTTATAAAAAGTGCTTATTCGACTCTAAAGGTTTGGGGAAAATTTGTGCTACATGTTTTAGTCTAAAAGTAGAAATTCACTAAATTTTCTTCTGACTTACCCTTGAGGGTTTTGTATATGTTTTTGATTGTTTGATTTAACTTTTTTTGACCACCCTAACTCTAACTCTTTGGTTCACTCTTTGTTTCCGCTATATTCAACTTTAAGGAAAAGTTTCATCACAGCTAGCATAAAACACATATATTTAGATTGTTCTTTTTTATGGGGGTGCAAACCAACAATGGTAGTATCTTAAGTTGTTTTAAGATACTGAATTTCCTAGTTAAGGTTGAGCAGATCAGGGCCAAGCACCAAATCTGGCCTGCTGCTTGCAAGAGGGAAAACCCAGGTTTCCTGATTAATGCCCCGTAATAGGAGTTCAGCCTGAAGGAGAGGCAGGAAGATACAGAGGAAAGGAGGCTTCCTGGACAAGGGACAGCCTAGGCTGAGAAGTAGAAATTAGGATCTAGCCAGCTAAAACGGTAGGATGGAAGAAGCAGGCCTTCAGGAAGAAGGCCCAAGAAACACTCTTGCTAGGTGAAGAAAAGCGACATACTCAAGGAGCTTTTGTTCGTCTTGATGGAGATGTCATGACAAAATATTACAGACTGGGTAGGATCAACAACAGAAATTAATTTTTCTTATTGTTGTGAAGGCAAAAGCCACAGATCAAGGTGTTGATGGCCATGGCTTCTTCCTCTCAGGCCTCTGTTGTGAATTAAAATGACTGCTTCTTCATGAGGTCTTTTCGTTGTGCATATGCATGACTGGAGTTACTTTTTGGTGTTTAAATGTCCTTTTTTTCTAATAACACTAATTGGATTGGATTAAGGTGTATCCTGACATCATTTTATCTTATCATAATTGTTTATACTTCCCTAATGTAATATACTGTTCTTACTTTTAAAAAATTACCTTGACATGGAGATGATAGGGCAGATGAAGGGTCGGGGAAAGAATCACTAACACCAAGTATGTTTGAAAAAGCCATACAGAAAGCTATTATTTTAAAAGCTTCCTAAGACGTGTGTGTGTGTGTGTGTGTGTGTGTGTGTGTGTGTTTATGTGTGTGTTCATACAAAAGAGTTTAATTACCCTACACAGAGGATAATTCTCCTTTGTACTGGCTAGTTTTGTGTCAACTTGACACAAGCTAGAGTCATCAGAGAGGAGGGTTCCTCCGTTGAGAAAACGTCCCATAAGGTCAGGCCGTAGGCAAGCCTGTGAGGCATTTTCTTAACTAGTGATTTAGGGGTGAGGGCTCAGCGCTTTGGGGTTGGAGTAGTCCTGAACTGGTAGTCCTGGGTTCTATAAGAAAGAAGGTTGAGCATGTCATGGAGAGTAAGTCAGTAAGCAGCGCCCCTCCATGGCCTCTACATCAGCTCCTGCCTCCAGGCTCCTTCCCTATTTGAGTTCCTGTCCTGACCTCCTTCAGTGGTAGACTACAGTGTGGAAGTGTAAGCCAAATAAACCCATTCCTCCTCAACTTGCTTTTGGTCATGGTGTTTCTTTACAGCAACAGTAACTATAACTAAGGCATCCTACCAAATTAAAAACTTAGAGGCAGATGTGAGATACTTCTCCTTGAATTGTTGGTCTGGAGGGCCCCAGAGATCCCTCAAAATACAACCCATTGTCATTGATCTTGCTTGTCCAGGAGAACCCGATGATAAAACCCAATTGATGAACACATCACTGATTTTGGTCTAAGGATATGGAAAAATCAAATTGGTACCACTAGCTACCTTTCATAGTACTGGAAGTTGTTATACAGGTTGCTGGAAAAGTCAGCATTGTTACCCAGATATCAACCTGTGAACTACAATACTGACTGGTGTGGCAAGATGTGCCAATGTGTACCATAGTGCCACAAATACTATTGGGAATAAAAGCTAACCATTTTTCATTTGGATTTAAGGTTACATGAGGAAATCCAAGACTGGTGTTATAACTCTAGCCATGAACTAGAGATTGGAGAACTCGCAGACCCCAAGTGTGAATCTATTATTATTTTTCTTTCTCTCTGAGAAAGGGGTGAGGGTCTCTAAACAGTAGAGATTGCTGTTGTTTGGTGGTGGTTGAGTGTGTCTCCCAAGAGTTCACAAGTTGTAAATGATCCCCAGTGTGTCAGTTAAACAATAGTGGAGCTTTTGAGAAGTGAGGACTACTGAGTCAGTAGATTACTGGGGTGCTGCCATTAGAAGAGCTGTACTAGGCTTGAGGGACTAGGCAGCCTCTCTCATGATTTCTGCCTTGTCAAGTGATAACATGGTCCCCTACGTGCTCTTGACATCATGGTCTCATCGCAGTGAAGCCTTTACTAAAGGTCCTGTCATTATTGGTGCTATGTCCTTAACCCTACAGAACCATGCAATAAATAAACATCTCTAGTTTAGAAAGCTTATAAAATGTGTTTCTTGACATTAGCAGTTTTTATTTAGTATACATAGTGATTTTATTATGACATTTTAACATGTATGTTTGATTTACTTAATCATCTCTTTAACACCCTTCTGTCCAGACAAACAGACATATTTTGAAGACCCTACATACAATATATGTGCTTAGGAGGCAGGTATGAAATTTAGCTAGGAACAGAGCTGAAGTGTAATTCGTTATTATTAGAGCATTTAAAAAATACAAATGTCAAATACCTGAGCATTTAAGACCTAAGAGATTGTGCTGCTCAAAAGGGACTAGGGAACTCCTTTTTTCCCCTGCCAAATGGCACTGAAAAACACATTTGCCCACATTGAAAATCTGGTCTTAACAGCTCTTCCATATGATTGTGGCAGCCTCTAGAATATTTATTTAAAAAAAGAAGCAAAAAAATCTCTGTTTTTCAGTGCACTGTACTATTTTGACCTTTGGGGAAGAAATAATAAAATAATAACAGTATCATGTATGGTTCTTTTCCAAATATTTAAAGTGACATTACCACTAAAAGACCTGCTGAGCAAGAGTTGCTTCCTATACAATACTGTGTGTCATTTTTTAAAAATGTAATGTTCCGACTTAGATAAGGCATGTGTCTGTGTAGACCTACAATAAAAATGGTGCTCACAAAAGAAGATTGGGCTTTTAGGGGACATCAGTGTTCTAACTAAATAGAATGACCTCCACCTAAGCTGCCAAGAGATCTGGATTCAAGTCCAAGTTCCACAGCTTACTGTGATCTGGATGTTGCTTCTGGAACTAACATTCTATGTTCTATATCTCCAGTGTATTAAACCATGTCCCAAAAGGGATAATAACTAAAGAGTTAAGGCTGAATTTATTCTTTGCCAACGTCTCCAATCATAAAAGATGAGCCGATATCAGAAAGCTGTCCTCATATGCCCCCAGTCCTGAGACCACAAGGATGGCACTATTAATGGTACCGACGCCTGCTTTTCTTTTCTGGGCCTCTGGGCACTAGGCAGGGAAATCATGCAAAGCTTGGAAAGCTCTCGCCTGCATGATTTATGGCTATAGCCATTTCTTTATTCCCTCACTTTCATAAGCACCAACTTCTGTTAGAAAACTTGGGGGAAATCTGCCAATCCTGGGCTATTTTGGGGTTTCTTCATCATCTCTTGACCTTTGATTTGACAAGCCAAATAACAAAGTGAAAAATGGGCTCTCCAGTCTTGACCATGATTACCAACCAGAACAAGCAGCACGGGGAAGGGAAGCAGAGAAGCCACGGCACTCCTAGTCAGAGCGGAGCGAGGGGAGAAAGAGAAACTGAAGATTTCGGTCACAATGTCCCAATAAAGCAAATTATTTTAAGTATGACAAATTATGTTCCTAATTTGCATCTATCTGTGAGATAGAAATGGAAGCCTAAGAAATTGCCATGCCGTTTTAAGTGTCTGTCTGTATCAGGCACATGTTGAAGACTAATTTTGATGCCCTTCACTTGTATGAGAGTGGGGCCCTGGGGTCTACATCACCTAATTCATATTGATAATGTGTGGGAGTTAATTGCAAAGTTAACGTTTCAGCATCTTACCGATGATCATGAGTCTCCAGTATTGTGTCACAATACTGTATGAACATCAAGGTATTTCAGGGCTGTTGATGGTTTCCCATTCTTGCTATATATAACATGTCTAAATTTGAAAGTGAAAGCAAAGTAATGAGGAAATTTGCAAAGCACAGAAATACATTTCACTCATTCCAGTCCTGCATTTTTCCTTGCAGGTAGGGAAGAAGGTGCCATGTGCGAGTTAATCTATTTAAATGAAACCATGGGCTTTTTACGATTTGAGGGGGAAAATATTTTTCAGACATTTACATGCATAAACAATTGCTCTATGAAAGCTAAAGTTAGTCATACAGTCTACCTAGATCTTTGGAACATGCGCATACATTAAACCATTTCAAAAATTAATAAAACTCTCTAAATTATGCATTGCACAGAGGGTGAAAAAAGTTGATAACAGGAACTGCTGCCTGCCTGGTGCTATGAATTTGGTAACGCACTGAGAGTAACCCCATGGCTATGCACTAGAGAAGATCATAATAAGGTATAATTGTTGCTTGCTCATTTATTTGAACTCTAAAACTATATCAAATAACACTTAATTATACACATAGAATCCCATTACAGCAGAGAACTCACACTTGAATAGCTCAGCATAAGTGAGGACATTTAATATTATTTGGCTCCAATAGGTGCAAAAAAGATACAAAGTAGCAGCTGCGAATTAATTTAGAGTTCTAGATTTGCAACCTCAAAAGAAAATCTAAAGAATATTTCCCGCAGTTTGAATATGTAAAGTTTTAACTGCTCCATCTGGTACATGCCCTCTGATTACCCAGAATGCT
This sequence comes from Ondatra zibethicus, assembly GCA_004026605.1. Classification (NCBI taxonomy): domain Eukaryota; kingdom Metazoa; phylum Chordata; class Mammalia; order Rodentia; family Cricetidae; genus Ondatra; species Ondatra zibethicus. Next base: position 54,436 of record PVIU01011079.1, read on the forward strand.
GGCTGGCAGTTTGAGGGACGCATTTGAGAGCCAGCCAAGTTTAAAGGTCTATTGGAGGTAAAACAATGCCCACCCTTTAACAAGAGCAGCATTGTTCCTTAACAATGAAGCTCTCTGGCTTATTTGAATGTCAACAATTCAGAAAAGTTGATGTTTGGAGCCATCAAATAAAATGTTTTTGTGAAACAGTTTATTATTTCAGTGGTAATTATTTGAATCATTCATGGTAAAGGATGTTTGCTAATGAGAGCTTGGCTGCTGTAAATTCCAGAGAGACTGAATGCTCTTTGTGCTGACAAAAAGACCCAAATCACTGGAGAGCGACTGACTGGACAAATCATTCATCTATGCAAATGCCAGCCGAAATGGTCAGATGCATTTATTACCCTCCTCATTATAGTAAACAAGGCAGGAATCGTGACTGGCAGTTATCAACTTGCCCTGAAGTATGATTTGCTCTCCTACCACTATTTAAATGAGAGGAAAAAAGGCATGCCACCAGGGACTTTGTTGGTTTATAAAAGAGTAAATGTCACATAGCCCAGTGCTTAAAGACTTTTGATTGACAAATGTTTTATTTGACATATCAAACAATGATGGTTTTCATATCAAATAGTCCATATTTGTTAGCAAAAATCTTAACCCCTTGAAGTTTGGCCGATGCTTGAGCTCACTTCTGCCAGTGCTTAGAAACTAGAACACAGATGGCAAGTTACATTAAAGGCAATACCAAATATCTCTTCACATAATGTGCAAAGACCTAAAAATACTCTGCATTGGGTGACAGAAATGACACAGTGTTTTATCACAACACATAGAGTGTAAAATGTTCCTCTGAACTGATAATGCAAGTTAAAGTGATGTTGACCTACTTGCACTTACTAAGTATTCTTCTGCTGTTTAGTGCAAGATAAGCTAAACAGTAAAGAATTTATACAGCATATGTCACAGTGAAATCTAAATTGTCTGGTGTAACTCTTCCTAAATGTCACAACAGTGTCACAACATGATCAAGGTTTTAGGGCTTACAGTTAAAGCCACAGTATGCTTATATAACCCCTTGTTCTCAACTCCTTAGAACTTTTGCCCTCTTATTTCCTAAACTTATGTTTTCTGTGTATGCTGCAGTTTAGGCTTATTAATACTTAGGGTGTCCTGGGTTTGGGATGGGGCTCAGTGGTAGGGTACCAACCTAGTATGTATGAGGCCCTGGGTTAGATTTCTTGTACAGAAAACATTAAAAGATTACCATTATACCTCTCTATGAAGAAGCATGTGGGCCAGATTCCCAGTGAATAGAATCTGCAATCAAGGTTGTCACTTGATATACATCTGGATTTGGTATACACAACTGGACCCAAAACATGTAGAGACAGACTTCACCTTCCTTTGTTGCTGTACTTTCAGCTCTCAGTACTGCAAGAGCGTAGTTCTTCTTTCATAGACCTGAGAATAGACTTGCTCATCTTGAGAAGCCACTAAGAGGAGCTTCTAAGCAAACCCAACATTGTGCTTTTTCATCCTGACTTAAATGAAGGGCTTATTAGTCCCCAGTGTGTCATTTGGCTAGGCATGTTTAGGTTTCGATGTTATTACCTAAAAAAAAAGCGATAATAAACTATGTCATTTTCATTGATGCAGTTCGAGCATTTGAATGTGCATTTTATCAGATGGGGTCATAGTATTGTAGTCTCCTTTTCATTGGATAATGATAAAAAGTTGGTAGCTTTCAAGTAAAATCAGGTTGTATTAGATCTGAAGTTTATTTGCAGAATGTTTCCCCTCTGCATAATCTGTAGTTGCAGGGCAGAATTTGATTGTGAGGGCTGAGCACTCTGGCCCAGCTGCTTGCTTTTATGTGGAGAGCCATCCATCCCCAACAGCCTAACCTGGGTCTTCCCCAGCACTCAGTGACTTCTCTGACTGATACCCTTGGACAGAACGGCTTTCTCCACCTCTCACTTTGGAGTGCACCTCTCTGAGGAAAATATGAACTCATATCTGTCTTGGGGTGGTTAGGTTAGGTTGTGTCTCCAGCTCCACCTAAGAGAGTTGTACACTTGCCAGGTGGATGCTGCATTACCAAGGCCTTTGTGGCTGCACACAAAAGCTGTATTTTTCAGTCATCCCACCAAGAGTTTGAGCATCATTCCCCTGACTCCTCAAGGACTGTGTTCAGACCTTGTATGAGTGAGAAGAATTATTTATCTTAATGCACATGAAATTTTGTAATGAGTGCAAGAACATGTGTGTGTGCAGAAATTATGTTAAGAAAATTGGTTTTTAGTAAGTTCAGAGATTTTGAGGCTAAACAGAAAGATACCAGAGCATGAGGAGCAGTGATAAAGAATATGATTCCTTGAGCGTGCGTAGGTCAAGCTGCTTGAGAGAGGGAGATGCCTTCATGCTAGAGATCTTTCAGAGACAGAAACATGAAACCACCACCCAAAAGAGGTATAAGACCATGGAACTCAAATAGGGAAGGGAATGTCTTCTGTAATTAGGTAATGCTCCTTGGCACCAAGGTAAGGATTTATGTGTGGGGGAACTCTGAGAAGCAACATGGTTTGCTGTAGGCTTTGTCTTACATGACAAACAATGTTGCATGCCATTTCATGCGATATGTGAAGTTAGTAAACTAAAAACTAAAAGTATGTTTATTTGAGAACTAATTTTGTATATATATGTATATATACATATACATATATATATGGTATGTTCATGTGTCTAATGTGTATTTGCCTGTGTGTGGGGTCCATATACGTGTGTGTACTTATATGTGTGTATATACCTGTGAAGGCTCAAAGTTGACACCAAATGTCTTCCTCTATAGTTCTCTATTTACTGAGTCAGGGTCTCTCACTAAATCCAGATCTTGTTTTTTTCCAGCATGGCTAGCTGGCAATCTTGGCTGACGATCTCCTGCCTCCACCTCTAAGTGCTGGGCATATAGGCCTTTTTGTGTTTCTAAGAATTCTAATTCTAGCCTCATGATTATGAAGGGAAACCCTTTATCCACTGAGCCATCTCCTTAGCCTTGTGGAAAAATTCTAAAGCAGTTAGCCACATGACAATGTCAGTTTAGGATAGATAGGCATTGTTGTTGACAGCCCCAGCCCACTATGAAGAAATAAATCACATTTGGGCCATTTTAGGCTAATACACATGTACTATCTCTGGGTCATGCAAACTGACTCACTCAGTGGCTATGTGTGCACACTAGACTTTATTCTTCAGCTCACTCCAATTCCTCAGCGTGGGTATGGGAATGGATTTCTTTTGTTTGGGTAGGAGGCCATACAAAAGACCCCAAGTAAAAGTAGCTTTCTGATCAAAACTGCGCAGCCCTGATATGCCTTTAAGAAGATGCCTGCCTGTCTCTTTCTGCTGGGGATAAGAAACACATTTCTTGATGGAAAGTTTCCCAAGGGCATCACCTCACAAGGTTTTTAGTTTGGCTTCAGCTATCAGTTTTGAAGATTTTTCACTGACAATGGGATTCCTTTTGCAAATGTGACTGACCTAACCTGATCTAAACCGGATTTCCATTATTTCTTATACTGTCTGGAGCTCAAGTCTGCCTTTTAGTCTACATGTATTGAAGAAATGGTCATTTTTCGTCATAGGGCTTTTTCTGAAGAAATCATTCTTTCTGGAATAATTATTTCTGTCTATTGTTATTTATGTGACATTCTGCTCCTCATTTCTTATTTAGCTACAAGCATGTCTTCATTCCATTGACCCTACCTATTGAAATTCTAGCCTCTGAAATTGAAGCTTTGTCACCTTTGTGTAGGAGGATCCTGAGCCATAGGGTTATTTACTTTGTTAGCCTTTTTGGATCTTATTTATGCTTTGCTCAATTGTTTAATGATTAGAGAGAGACTAGAAAGCTACAAACAAAAAACAATCAGGTTCAAAAGATGCTCCTTGATGTAAAGGTTCCCTCTCTCTCTACTGACAATCTCTACTGCTTGATCTCCAACAATCTTATCCTAAGCCTTTCATAACTCATGTGGTTCCAAAATGACTGCCAGGGGTCCTGCGAGTCACAATCTTTCCCAAGTCAGTCCAACAGGAAAGTATGACAGTATTTGTTCCAGCATTCTCGTTAAAAACCATGAAATCCTTCAATTGGACTAGTTTAGGTCTTGAGCCCATTTGAACTAATTATTGTGATCTCTAAATTTGATGGATTGATTGACTTGAGCTTCAGTCTCCTGCCTAGGGCTGGGAAGGATCCTTATCTCACTGATGACAGTGAGAACTGTGAGTGCAGTGTGGCTTATCACTAATCAGAAGTTACCCAAGCAGGAAAATAACAAATGCCCACACTATTTCTCTGTACCGTCTTGTGAAGTAGCCAGAGCAGTTACTAAGACCACAGCATGATACCACTTTTAGGATATTCCTAGCACATCTCTGTATTGTGTTGTAGGAGGAGGCTGCTTGTTGGTTCCCAGCTGCTTAGCTCCAAAATAATCACACAGAAACTGTATTATTTAAATCACTGCTTGGCCCATTAGTTCTAGCTTCTTATTGGCTAACTCTTACGTATTAAATTAACCAATTTCTATTAATCTGTGTATCACCACATGGCTGTGGCTTACCGGCTAAAGTTTTGGCATCTGTCTCCGCCAGGGCTACATGGCTTCTCTTTGACTCTGCACTTCTTTCTTTCAGCATTCAGTTTAGTTTTCCCGCCTACCTAAGTTCTACCCTATCAGGCCAAGGCAGTTTCTTTATTAACCAATGGTATTCACAGCATACAGAGGGGAATCCCACAGTATTGGCTGCCATGATTTTTTTTTCTTGGAGAAATTTTAAATGTATTTCATTTTCTAGAAATTTCATACTGTTTTGTGTATATATATAGCACATTGAGTTCCACTGGGTACTTATTTTGGTTTTGTTTCTTTTCTTTAAATAAACCTTCAAGGAATATTAACACAAGGTGGGTTTAATGAGGAACATGAGCACAAGGGGGAGTAGTGAGGGATGTGGGCACAAGGAGTGTAGTGAGGGGCATGGGCACAAGGTGGTGTAGTGAGGGATATGGGCACAGATGGTGATGGTGAGGAACAAGGGCACAAGGGGGTATAGTACTTGAGTTGATGGTCTCAGCTACTTAGGGAGCAGAGACTCATGACCAACTTGAGTCCAAAGTATTTGAGACCATCTTGATCAATGTTGTGAGAACCCCCATGTGAAATTTACTAATTAAAATCTGTACATTACATATAGAGTCAGCCATACTTTTCTGTAAAAGGACAACAAACAATTGTGATTAAAACTGTAAATAAGGGCATAGTGGTGTCTACCTTAATCACAGTACTGTAGAGGCAAAGGCAGGTGGGTGTGTATGATTTCAAGTTCCAGCTTGGAACTGCATAGTGAGTTTTAGGTCAATCCAGGCTACATCGTGAGCCCCTATCTCAAAAAATTGGGGGAAGAGGTTGGAAAGTGATTAAGAACATTTACCACTCTTATAGAGGACCTGAGTTTGGTTCCCAGCATCTTTGATGAGTGGTTCATAACTGCTTGTTACTTCTGCTCCTGGGGATCCAAAGCCCTCTGAGGACCTTGGAACTCATGTATACCATTCACCTCCCCCCCTCTGTCTCTCTGTCTCTCTCTCTCTCACACACACACATACACAAACACACACACACACATACACACACACAATTAAAAATAATAAAAGAAAATTTAAAAGGTTAATAAGTCAACTGTGATGGTGCAGATCTGTAATTCTGGCACTCAAAAGGCAGAGAGAGTAGGATCGGGAGTTTAAGATGTTCTTTGAGGTTCAGTTTGAGAACAGCTTTGCTTATATGAGATCTTGTTTCCAAGAAGAAAAAAGAAAGGAGGAAGAAAAGGAAGAAAGGAAGGTAGGAAGGAAGGGAAGAAGGAAGGAAGGAAGGGAAAGGAGAAAAGTAGAAAAACAGGTAGACAGACTAAAGAGATTGCTCGATGGTTAAGAACATTTGATTCTTTTCTAGAGAATCTGTTTGGTTCCTAGAAGCCATGTCAGGCAGCTCACAACTATTTATTATTCTAGCTTCAGGGTGAGCCAACTCCTTTTTAGGAGGCAGAGGCAGAAGGATCCCTGTACATTTATGTCAGTCTGTTCTACATAGTTAAGTTCAAGGCTGCCAGGTTATTTACATGGGAGGAGCCTGTCTTAACAAACAAATAAGCAAACTCATTAGAGCCTAACAATGGCTTTTCTTCACCATGTTCATCATCCTGTGATTCAACTTAGAGTGGAATATTTAGTTAAAAGTTTGATAAGAGCAAGTTATTAATATCCTAATCAATAACTCAATTATTAATTTGTTAATACTAATAAGGTTAATATTTAGAAAAATTTATGCTTCTAGTTTGGCTGCAGAATTGGATTAATAAATAAGAGTCAACTACAATGTTTAGAGGCCTGGTTATGTAGCAGAGTGAGTAGAGTGCCTGATGTGTCCAAAGCCCTAGTACCATATAAAATCAGGCATGTTGGTGCTCACCTATAATTTTAGAACTCAGGAGGTAGAATCAGCAGAACTGGAAGCTGCTACTCGCAGAAGTCATATGCTGCTATCTAGTGATCTTGAGGATAACCTATCCTATGTGAGACCTTGTCCAAAGGGTAAAACAATGTACAAATGTTCTTCTCCAAATTATAGAGACTTCTAAATCAACTGTTGCTAGAGATACAGTGAGAGACTGGACACACAAACAGAATCAGGATATGTGTGTATGTACATTCATATGTGTATGATGTTTGTATGTATGTATGTATGTATGTATGTATGCATGTATGTATATCTGACTCTGCCCCCATAAGCAGCAGAAACTACCAATAAGTCAGTCAGTGACTGGACTAGAAAGCCATAAATATGATCCATAGACAGTAAGACCAATGAGCCAGCCATCTAATTCTGTTGTAGTTTTATTAAAATGAACAGTTTCCCTAGTTTTATATTCAACCTGAGATAGCTAAGCCTGCACTCTTAGCCAGTTGCATAGGACATCCCGTTTGTAGTTAGCCTATGTGCATAGCTTCCAGTGGGGTCTGAACAGTGGTTCCCTCTTTTTTTGCGATGGTTTTTTCACTCCTTTACCTATGTTTGAGTTTTTGCCAAAATGCAAACAATGGCTGACTTGCTGTGTTATATCAATTTATGAAAAAGTAGCCCTTGCTTGTTAGAATTTGATTGTCTTCATTCATTTCCATAACCATCGTCTGGGAAACCACCTAACTGTTTAATGTATGCATCCTGTAGCCTTTTATCAGAATAAAAAGAAATCTGGAACTCTACTGACCAAAATAATGTTTTCAGTTATATAATATGTTTAATGTACCTACTTATTTAATTAATTAATTAAAGTGTGCCTAAAATGGAGAGCTAGGATTAAACCAGGACTCATACATGGTAGGCAAGTGTTCCATCAATCATTAAGCTGCATTCCAAACCCAGACATTAAAAAAAGAAAAAACAAACAAACAAAATCACATTAATTTTGCTAGGGTCCAAATACTGCTAATCTTTATCTTACTACAGAAGAATCACAAACCACTAAGTGTTAATAACTTACAATGAAGCATAGCCAGAATCAACATTCAAACTTGACATTTTTTACTCATAATTAATCTTTAAAAAGTATAATGGAAATGGGAAGAAAAAGTAAGGCAACAACCAGGTTTTATTTTTAACTCAGTCTTTGGAGAGACAAGGGTAAAGTTGAAAAATAAAGGAAAGACCAGGCATGCCTTTAATCCCAACATTTGGGAGGCAAAGGGAGGTGAATCTCTGTGTGTTTGAGGCCAGCCTCTTCTACAGAGCAAGTTCCAAGACCACCAGGGTTACACAGAGAAACCCTGTATTGAGAAACAAAAAAAGAGAGAAAGAAAGAAAAAAGAAAGAAAGAAAGAAAAAGGAAGAAAGAAGGAAAGGAAAAAGAAAGAAAGAAAATGAAAATGAAAGAAATCACTATATTATTATTGATATAAAACATTTAAATTGCTGTGTTTCTATGAACTGGATAAAAGGATTAGTATAACTCTACATTTAAGCACAGGCCATCGGCCTACTTCCTATCTTGGGCTGGCCTGAATAGCTACAGTCACTTCACCTCACCTCTTGTATTTTAATTTTCATGCTGCTCTAAACTGCAGTGTGCAACTTCTATTTAGCAAACTATTGTAGGGTTCACCGAGATAAGGGGTAAGAATGTGTACAATGGGCATTTAACATGCATTGGTTTATTGTTTGCTTTTCTCCCTAGTTCCAGATGCCATCACTATCAGAACCATAATTGTACATTAATTATGTAATATCTGGTGTAGGAGTTCCTTCTGTTTATGTGTTGCTTTCATTGGCTAATGAATAAAGAAACTGCTTTGGGCCTGATAGGGCAGAACTTAGGTAGGCAGAGTAGACAGAACTGAATGCTGGGAAGAAGGACAGAGTGGCAGACGCCATGGATCTCCTGCCTGAGACAGACTCTGGTTAGAATCTTGTCGGTAAGCCATACTCACATGGTAATACACAGATTAATGGAGATGGGTTAAACTAATATGTAAGAGTTAGCCAATAAGAAGTTAGAGCTAATGGGCCAGGCAGTGTTTAAATGAATACAGTTTCTTTGTGATTATTTCAGGTGTAAGATAGCCGGGTGGCCAGAATGGAACAAAGGGGCCCTGCTCTCTATGCAACAGTTTGGCTCCCCAGCATGGTAAACTAAATCCATGTAAAACCTGAGAGGGCTTAAAAACAAATTCTAGACTATATATATATATATGAAGAACCCACAGAGATGACTGCTGAACTTGCCTAAAGGTGAGATAGTCTTTCTGTGTTCCTGCTTCATTAAAGAGTCTAAAGACATTCTGCAGGACACAGAAGAAAGTGACTGAACTGTCTGAAATTTCCAGCTTCATGGAAAAGTCTGCTGGATACTATGGGCTTGTAGGCTGAAGATGGATGCCCCAATGGTACAGAAGAACTTTGGGTAAAAGTCCAGGCAGTGAGATGTCTCTGTCAATTCTAGAGTTTTGGAAGTTGTTTATAATGTACTTCCTGTTTGCTTAGGTAACATTATATCCTTCTGGAGTCTTTGATGGAGTTGAAGAATAGATAGATAGTTATAGTTACAGTTTTCCTTAGTTACAATAAAATATAAAGTAGACATAAATATTGTAACTGTAATTCTTGCTTGATACCTGTTTTGTTATATGTAATTTTACTATGTTAAAGTTAAAGCCTTCCTTTCCTTTTTAAACAGAAAAGGGGAAATGGTATAGGAGTTCCTTCTGTTTGTGTGTTGCTTTCATTGGCTTATGAATAAAGAAACTGCTTTGGGCCTGATAGGGCAGAACTTAGGTAGGTGGAGTAGACAGAACTGAATGCTAGGAAGAAGGGCAGAGTGGCAGATGCCATGGATCTCCTGCCTGAGACACATGCTGATTAGAATTTTACTGGAAAGCCACACTCATACACAGATTAATGGAGATGGATTAAACTAATATGTAAGAGTTAGCCAATAAAAAGTTAGAGCTAATGGGCCAGGCAGTGTTTAAATGAATACAGTTTCTGTGTGATTATTTCGGGTGTAGATAGCCAGACGGCCGGGATGGAACAAAGGCCTCCTTCCCCCCTCCTTGTAACAAATATCATCATCATTGAGTAGCTATTCATTGCCTCCCTTGTTTGAATTTCCCTAGGGGAAGGTTGAGACACCTCTCTCTTCTGTGTAACCAGTGCCTTATGACTCATAAACCATGGAAAGGAAAATCAGTACAGATAAAGTAGAAGATAAGTGCTTAAACTTTAGGAAGCAGGTACTTTTAAAGAGTGATGTGTGATATGATTAATTACATAAGACAACAAACATTAATTTTTCTAAAAAGAGTAAATAAAGGTGGGGGAAATGTCATTGAGAATGGATGAGGTAGATCTCAGCAAATAGAGGATCTCAGCACTGGGGAAGTATACAAGTTAAAGTCCAAGATGAACGTATTAAAGGTAAAGAAGTAGAAATAGACATGAGTCTCTTCCAAAAATGGTGAAAATGACATAACAGAAAAATCCTTGGGGGAAGAAAAGAACAAGATAATTTAATTATGGTCAGAATAAAGTGATTCTTGAATTTCCATAAATGTAAAAGCTATCAGCAGCCCACATCTTTTGCTAAACAATAGAACAAAGCATTAAAAATGTTAGATGAAGGAATAAAGATTAAGTCTGTGCAACAGCCTCCTTAGTCCTGCTGGTGTGTGCTTCTCATCTGTTTGCTCTGACTTTTCTTACTCACACTTGCAACTTAGCACTGTTAATTTTTTTCCTTTTCTTTTTCTTTTAACTATTTCTGGAACAGTCTGGGCATCAAGCTGCCACTGTCTTTGTTCTTGCTATTTTATTTGTCTGCAGTGCTCTTTGCCTGGATATTTTTGTAGTAATGTCCCTCACGCTTCAGTTTTGTTCTCTGTTCTTATTTTTCCTGTGAGGTCTACTTGACCTTCACATTTAATGCTACAATTCCTTCATTCACCCAGCTATCCATCCATTCCCTTTGTTCTTCCTCCCTTTGCTTAACATTTTCTTTTCCTCATAGCAGTTCCTCCTCTATGAATACCAATTTGCATCTTTGTTGGGTATGTTGTTTTGCATTGCTGTGAGTAAATGCCTTAGTTTTGTTCAGTGATGATTCTTAAAGATCTCGTGCACATTAAGCTTGATAAGCAATTTTTCAATTAGAAATAAGCACATAATTTCCAGTTGTGCTAGAATTAAAAGATGGGGCTGGAGAGATGGCTCAGTAGTTAAGAGCACTGACTGTTCTTCATAGGATCTGGGTTCAGTTCCCAGCACCCACATGGTTGTTTACATCTGTCTGAACTGTCTGCAATCAGTTCCAATGGTCTTCTTTTGATCTCTGCATGCTCTTGTACCTACATGCCACATTCATGTCACATAGAATGATTAGACACAGAGAGAGATGGACTCTGAAATAAATAAATATTTTAAAAAATAAAAACAAGAGTAAGGTTACAACTTAACACACCCCTCTCTGAGCTAGTATTTGGCTACTAATGTTTTAGTTTCCTAGTCTGGCCATTTTAGTAAAAGCTACGTAAAGTTAAACAGAATCTGAATTGTAGTTCTTTACTCATTTGCTCTGCTGAAAGTCTCTCACTTTATAGAGGAAAGAAGAAAAAGGAGAAACTAATCTGGACAGAGGCACAGATTTCCCAGCAATATTGACTAGAGCAGAGGAAATAAATGCAGAACCAAAAGCTCTCAATCAATGAACTTGGTTTCAAATGTGTATTAAGAAAGCCTGAAGTCTTAATTCCTTTTCTCAGAAAGGGAGAAAGGCCAGGAACCTTGGTGACAGAATTTTGTTTGATCTTTCAACTGAGGTTTCCAAGTGTTTTTCAGATATTTAAATGTGGATAAAAGGTCAAACATCTTGAACTAAAAGTTACCGTCAGGTTTGAAATTTTCTCCCTTCAAACAGTTCTACCCAACAGCTCACCATAGGCAAGAGTAACTTAGGAAAAATGACATAGCACTGAAACATTGGCACACACATGGTAACTTGACAATCGCCTCAGTTCTGGGCAAGAAACACTTTTCTCCTCAGTGGGCATAATAGCTCTAAAGTATAATGAGAATTCTGTGCCAAATGGAGGTAACTTAACCATCCACTGGAAATTCACAGTTTCTTACTGTAATTCATAATGTTGTTTGTCTATGGTTGTCTTCTCATTTGACTTTAGCTCTTTAGCCAGAAATGAAGTTGGAACATACGAGTTTTCTTTGACTTATAATTCACTAAAATCTATTAGTCAATGATTAAAGCCTGTGAGATTTTCTACTGAAAACTCTCTGGTCTAATACTTTTCTATTTACATTGTTACATCTCCAGAAAGGATCTGTAGCTTCTGTGTCTTTCTTATCTAAGGCTGTTATTTGTTGCCTCCGAAACAATCTCTCTAAAATTTCTCTTCCAACTTAGTAAAGCTGCTTTAGCCCCTTGTATGTGAACTGAGCTGTGCTGGGCATCACTCTGTGTCCTCTGTAAGCAA
>PVIU01011080.1:0-66618 GCA_004026605.1 Ondatra zibethicus
GCCATCCTCTGACCTCCACGTGTGCACCGTGACATGTGTGCAAGCCATCCTCTGACCTCCACGTGTGCACCGTGACATGTGTGCAAGCCATCCTCTGACCTCCACGTGTGCACCGTGACATGTGTGCAAGCCATCCTCTGACCTCCACGTGTGCACCGTGACATGTGTGCAAGCCATCCTCTGACCTCCACGTGTGCACTGTGACATGTGTGTTCACTTTCATACACACACAACATAAATGAAAGTGTAAAAATCTGAGCTCCAGATTATTGTTAAAAAGGACATAATTTTTCTCCTTATATATATTCTTCTTGTAGCATGTTGCTCACTTAACTTCTAAAATTCTGTGACTAGTTGTGTTAAAGACCTACAAAATCCATTTCCCATTAATAACAGGCCATCGTGAAGAAGTTATTTTAAGAAGATAGTGCTGGGCGCAGCTGGGTCAGGAGCCATCTGTTCCCTGAGCCTCACTGTTGCCTGGCTCTCCTATGTCTGGTCTGTCTGTCAGCACAATAGCCTGGACTCAGACTGTTTACCACTCTGGTGATTAATACTTGATCTAAGACCTCGTGGGGAGCCAGTGCCTTTAATTTGATTTAGAACATGCACGATTCCTCCATGGTTAGAAGTGAATCTTCAGAAACCCACTTTTCTCCAAGCATCGTAACTATGAGTCCTTTGCTGACTTCCACACTGGCTGGTGACACTGCCATCCGGGAATGAGAAGTCATCTCTGACAGTACAGGTTTGGGGGTGGGACAGGCCACCTGATCCCCTTTGCAGATTCTGGTCTGAGGGTTTCCTGCTCCAGCAAGGAGGTGGAATTTTTGATCCATACTGCCCCTCCCCAATTTCTGCAACTGTCCACAGGTCCACAGTGCTGTGATCTTATAGTTCTGTTTGTCCTCATTGTCCCTTTCCATACCAACCCTGCTACATTGTGTAGAGTTGTGATTTCCGATTGTGTGCAGGGGGATGGGGCTGAACCAATGAGGGTGGAGTGAGCGAGAGCTCTGCAGGTCTAGAACACATCCCCAAGTAGTTTCCTTTCCCATGTCTGCGGTACTCACATATGCTGGGAGGACAATCTGCTTCTGAGCTTTGGTCACCATAGCTCTGGTTTTCTGTTGCAGAGGCAAAAACTCATAATGACAGCCTTGTTATTTCCCTTGTTCCTACTTCTATTCATTACAGGCTAAGGAAGTCCCTCCTGGAGGTGCTGTGTTGTGGGTTCAGATATTCTGTACAACTAACTGGCACCTCTTAGTGTGTATTCAGAATGCTAACTCTCATTATTTGCTAATTCACTCACTCAGCAAGAGTTTATAAGTGTCAGACTGTGCTCAGTTCCTCCCTAGACTCTGGGGATACAGTGGTGAGCAAAGTCATTGACTTTTCCATAGCGTCTTTCAAGCAGGGGCAAATGGTACGGAAACCACAGGAAGCAGTAGAAGGAAAGATGTCCCATATAGGGCGGTTCAGGTCAGTGTCTCCAAGAAGGTGACACTAGATCAGAGAGCCAGAGATTGAAAATATTCCAGGCAGCCAAAAAAAAAAAAAATGAAGAGAGCATTGCAAACGGGGATAGCAAAGGACTCAAAGGAGCAAGTGCTTGGACCCAAGGGAACCAGTGGGATCACCATGAGGTTACCCAAGAAAAGAGAGGTATTGGTGGCTCTCAGAAAGTAGGCATGGCAGAAAAGGTAAAACCTGTGCTGTTTCAATCTTGATTATGATACTTTAAAAATCATCTTTATATGTATGTATGTGTTCATATGTGTTTGAGCATGCATGCGGTATATTGTGTTTATGTTCATGTGCATTAGTACAGATGTGTCCCCCCATCCATGCTCATGCTCAGACTCCAGAGGAAGATGCCGAGTGTCCTGCTCCATCACTCTCCGTCGTATCCCCTTGAGACGGGGTCTCTCCTTGAACCTGGAGGTAGACTGGCAGTCAGCGAGCCCCGGTGATCCCCACCCTCACCCATCATAGCATCAGGGTTGTCTATGTGAGTGGCTATGCCTAACTACTCTGCATTTTTGATACCCATCCCTTCAAAAGGCCAACTCTGATTCCCTTTCCCTAAGAGAGCAGCCACCTGTACCCAAAGAGTAGGGTGTGATGGAAGCAGTGGTGTGCGATGTTTGAAATTAGGACAGAGATCGGAGCACACGGACACTCCTCCTGGCTCGCCTCTGGATCTCTTGCTCTGGCAGGAGGCAGCCGCCACGTGGTAAAGAAACCGAAGCAGCCCTGTGAAAAAGACTGCGTGACGAAGACCTCCCACCCACCAACGTTCGAAATTCCGTGTTGGAAACAGAGTTTCCATCTCCAGTCAAGACCCAGACAACATTGCGATTTCACCCTCAAGAGTGATAACGAGTCAAAAGCCACCAGCAGAGCCGGTCCAGCATCCTTGGCTCCCAGGAACTGCGAGATAACACAGATTGCTGTTTTAAGCTGCTAACTTTGGGAAACAGTGTGTGACACAGTGTTGGATAAGCCCCGCAGTGGGGTTGCACCTGTTTAGGAGCTTTTATTTTCCAAGTGGAAAAGGGGAATTGCTGAGACATTTACAAGAGTGACAACACCATCAGCTTCTGTCTCATGAAAGGCTCCCTTTGGCGTCTACATGTATGAAAAACAGTTTGAAGACGGCCGGAAGTTGAAGTGAGAAACATTTCGGAGGCTGAGTCAGTCACGACACGCTGGGTTGCATGTACCTGGGATTCCCAAGCAAAGTTTAGTTAAACAGTAAGCCCTTAGTATTTCACCTTGCAAGAGGTTCTGGCCTATGTAGGCTCCAGGGCAGTTAATCCCACGCTAATATCCTGAGACCCCTACCTCCTTTTGTCCCCCACCTTGCTCGACTTGTAGTGTTGACTTTGCCCTCACTCCACTTTGTCTCATGGAGACCTGTTGGCTGTCACGATGGCGGGTGTGACATCCAGAAGCAATGAAGTTGACTGAGGTAAAGCCCACCTCCTTGGGGGAGTGTGGCAGTTCCCCTGAAGCTCTTAGCAAGTGCTTCCTTACACATTATTAACCAAAACTGCTCTCCATGCTCATGGTGCACCAAGCACGGTGAGGGGAGAGGAGCTCTCACGCTTGGCTAAGGCTGGGTGCCATGTGGGTGTGGCGTAGGGTGGTGACAGAGAGAGGAAGAGAGGGAGATGGGAGACAGACTAGAAACCTGGAAAGAAACTCATGCGTGGCTCTTAGAATGACAATCCTCTGGGGAGGCAGATGTGGGCAACGTGGATAATAAAGACTTGGCAATTGTGAGTGGGTGGGTGGAGTGATATTTCATTTGTATTTTAATAAATAAAGCTTGCCTGGAGTTCAAAGAGTAAAACAGCTGCACTGATCAGCCTTACAGACCAGGCAGTGGTGACACACACCTTTAATCCTAGTAGCCACACTGGTTAGCCGTAGAAACTGGGCGGTAGCCGTGCATGCCTTTAATCCCAGCACTAGAGAGGAATATAAAATGGGGAAACAGCTCTCACTCACAGTCTCATTCTGAGATTCCTGGAGGCAGGATCACCATTTCGGACTGAGGTAGAGGTTAAGAGCCAGTGGCTGGTTCTTTTGCTTCTCTGACCTTCAGGTTGAACCCCAGTATCTGTCTCTGAGTTTTTATTAATCACGCTACAGGTGGGGCTTATCCCAATTCGGCTCAGTTTGCTAATCATTGTCTGTTGTATAGCTGTTCTTTTGTTGCTGTGAGGAAACACTGACAGAAACAGGAAGGAAGAGTTTATTTGGCTCCCAGTTAGAAGGTCCATCATGGTGGGAAGTTCATGGGGTCAGGAGCTCAAGGCAACTGGTCACGTTGCAGCCACAGCCAGGAAGTAGAGTGGAAAATGCTGGCTCCGTATTCACTGCAGGACCTCAGGCCATGGGATACCACCACCCACGTTTAGGGTGGATCTACCTGTCAATCTACCTATTCTAGATAATCCCTCACAGGTCATGCCCAAAGGTTGTCTCGTCTCTTCAATGGCTATAATTCGCTGTCAAGTTGACAGTCCATATTGGCCATCACACCATCACACTCTTGAGGATACAGCACCGAGATACCATGGAATTTCACTTGTATTTTAATAAATAAAACTTGCGTGAGGATCAGAAAAAGTAAAACAGCCACACTGGCCAGCTGTATAGACCAGGCAGCAATGACACACACCTTAAATCCCAGGAGCCACACTAGTTGCCATGGAAACCAGGCAGTAGGGGTGCATGCCCTTAATCCCAGTGGTGCATGCCTTTAATCCCAGCCCTAGAGAGGATTATTAGACTGGAGGAGATAGCTCTCAGACACAGTCTCATTCTGGGATTCCTGGAGGCAGGATCGTCATCTCGGACTGAGGTCGAGATAAGAGACAGTGGCTGGCTGTTTTGCTTTTTGGATCTTCAGGTTGAACCCTAATTTCTCTTTCTGAGTTTTTTATTAATTGTGCTTCACCCAGACTTCACAGATGGATTCCCTAGTGATAAAGTTGTAGCACCATAAGGTCTGGCTAAAGGAGCACTTTCAGTGATAGAGACTTGTTAAGGCTATGTGATTGATTTCTTCTAAGTTAGGCTCGCTTTAATGGTCTTTGCTAAAGAAAGTGATCCATAGCATAAACTGTGCCAAGGATTTCAGTGGGTGTCCTAGTATCTTTTTGTAGTGGACACTCACAAGAATTTTCTTGGCTGCTAGATGCCTGGCCTTATTACCTCCATGAACAATAATGATACAAGAGTCTGTCTCCAGGATAAACTTTCTATTTTAAAACCTCTTTGCCTCATTAAAAGATGAATACATAAATGTATAAGAGCTAAAAAGAACACACTAACCATCTTCCCATCTCATATTATGTTAAGTGTGGGCAAGCCTAAAGCCCCATGCAATCACTTAGTTTGACAAACATTATTGAACATCCATGACACATCGGGCACTGTCCTAGGTGCTGAGAGTACCACAGCCATACACTGGGTAAGTAAGTGTAGATTTAACAAGGAGGAGACAGGGGGCCTATGTTCCATGAAAAATGGTGGGTTTTCCCTTTTGGCATAATTTCTTCTTTCTGAAAACAATGGGAGAAAAGGACACCAGTCTTCAAGTCCTGAGATTTTTTTTATAAAGAAATGAACAAAATGGAGACCTGGTTGGATCTTTAAATATGTTTTAATTTTATGCATGTGAGTATTTTGCTTGCATATATGTCTGTGTACCACATGCATGCCTGGTGCCTACGGAGGCCAGGAGAGGCATCAGACCCTCTTGATCTCGATTTACAGATGATCACTAGCCTGCATGTGGGTGCTGGGAATTGAACCTGGGTCCTCTGGAAGAGCAGCTAGGTTCAGACAACTGTGAAACCATTTCATCCCCCTCGACTGGCCCTAATTAGCTGCCATCCCATTCATTTGTAGGGTGAAACCATACTTCCTCCCAAGGTGTAGAACTGGAACTGGGTTGAGATTTCAGATCTTAAGAGTTGTGCAAGCGTGAACATGAACTTGTGGTGGCCTTGAGTTTGCCTTGATGGACATGTGTGGTTAAGTTGGTAGATCGGCTAAATTTACAGATTTTCCAACTTAATTTCTCCAAATTTATCTCTAACTATCTGAAATACACCTACCTGCTTGTTTTTATTTTTTTCTGTTTCACACAGAGTTACTTAGAGCAGCGTGTGACATGAATGAACTTACATATACTTTTATGGCTAAATAGATAAAAGAAACCCTTCACTTCCACCTGAAGTTTTTTTTTCTATTTTGCTCTCCTTTCCCTGGATTCCAGCAACCTGAGATGTTACATAGTAAATTCTAGTCTCAGACTTAACTACTTAAAGATGATAATTCCAGTTGATACCAGACTGTAAAACCCTTCCAGGTAGGGTCCAAACCTTAAACTTCCCTTGAAGCCAACCCCTCAAGCTAGGATGAAGGAATCCATTAGGTACTGGTTGACTGAGATAAGAATCAAGAAGCTAGGGATGATACAGCTGGAAAAGTGTTTGCAAGCATAATGGCCAGAGTTCAAGCCTCAGAAGCTGTGTGCAATGAGCCAAGTGTGGTGGCACACACACTTGTAATCTAGTGCTGGGTGGTTGGAGACAGGCCGATCTCTGGGTCTTGCTGGCCAGCCAGGTTAGCCTGATTGGTAATTTTTGCCATAGAGAGACCCTATCTTTAAAAACAATAAAGTGTATATGTACCTGGGATGAAGAACAGCTGGATTTTTTTCTCTGGCCTTCACACGCTTGCCCTCATGACAGCATATGCATACACACACACACACACACACACACATGAACACATACACACTAGGAGGTAGGTCCAAATTCAGGTAGGACCTTCCTCTACACATCCGGTTCCCATCAGAAGCAGAGATGTGTGGCTTATGAAGAGAAATATGTCTCATTTCAGGAGTAAAATGCAGAAACTGCAGGAAGCTGCTTAATTTCTAGGCAGTGGCCCTGGCGCTGTTTCTAATGTGATTGTGATTAAATCATCAGCTGTGTATGTGGCTCCCAGTTTATACCTTTGGGGCATGCACCATGGACTCAGAGGTGTGTGTTTTCTGGAAAAATCGGCAAGCCCCAAAGATGTAGAAAATGCAAGGTGCTAACACGCGCTCTCCATCCATGAAGGATGAGAGGGTGGCATTGGAATTGCTGGGGGGGGACACAGATGGAGGCAGGAACTGGACACAGAACCTGTGGCATCTGAGTGCTGCCTACTTTGCCCTTGAAGCTGTGTGAAATGAAGCAGGATCAACGCGATCAAAATGAAGAAGATGTGTTTGTTATTGAAGATCTCTGGGACTATTTGGCTCACGCTTTCTGCATTCAGGGTGAGACAGTGCTGACATTGTCTCTGAGGCAGCACTAAGTTCGTACACTATTTGCAGTGGATATGCTGGCCAGAAGGCATGATGGTTTCCAATAGCTGGATTGTCAGAAAACTGGCAAGGTCAGAATGTGGTCTGGGGATCTCCTGGATCCCACTCCCTAAAGAGACACTCTTTGGAACAAGAGCCAGCACGGAGAATTACCCTGGCTGTCTCTCCTGGCAAGTCAACTTGGGCTTTGAGGTGCCCAGACAACTGTCACAATGGCTCCAGAGCTATTTTCATTTTTTAAAACTGATTTTAGACTTTCTGAAATGTTGCAAAATTGTACAGAATTTTGACATATCCCTCATCTAGTGTCTCCTAAAGTTAGCCAATTATATAAGCATTGTATAATGATCGAGAGAAGACAGCAAGTGTTCACTGGCGAAGCTCAAGCTCCTACCCAGTTTTGCTAGTTTCCCACAGGAGTCCACACTGCCCTTAGTTCCTGGCTTCAACATTTGCCAACTGTGATGGTCCCCTCTTCTCTTCTCCTTCCTTCCCTCCCCTTCCTTTCTCCTCCCCTTCCTTTTCCTTCTCCTCCTTTTCTGCTCTCCCCTTCCTTCCCTCTCCTCTGCTCTCCCCTCCCTGTCCTTTCAAAGTTGGTTTCTGCCTCTGCCTCCTGAGTGCTGGGATTAGAGGCGTGTGCCACCATGCCTGGTGATCTTGACAGTTTTGAACACTGCAGAGCAGCTGCCTTCTAGCCAATCTTTAGGTTTGCGCAATAGTTTCTCATTAAGCGTGGGGTGATGCACGTTCGGCAAGAATACTACAGCAATGGTTCCGTGTGCCTCTCAGGGTTGCCAGTGATGCTCTGTTGTACATGACCTTGACCTTGATCTCATAGTTACGGTGTCTGCCCGTTTTCTCTACTGTAAAAGCAGTATTATTTCAGTGTTGAGACAGTAGATGTTGAGGGAGACAGTTTGATACTAAGCAAATTCTGTTTCTCTTCTCGGTTTCCTTCCCTGATCTTTATCATCCCCGAGAAAGAATCTGCAAACCCCGTGACTGTGGACATCACCTATTGTTATCCTGAAGTTTCCTAGCTCCCTCTTTCTGTCTGCATTTTTCAATTTGAAATTCCCAAGACGACCAGTCTTTCCTCCCTAATCTAACAACGATTATACTTATGAACAGCGAAAAGGCAATATGAACCCAAGGACCGTTATTTTTTTGGATGAGTTAGAGTCCACTATTGTCATTACTTGTTTTGTGGATCAAGTTGCTCACACATTGGCTGTTAGGAACTCCTGGGGCCTGGCTGTCCTGCTTCTTAAACAGTCTTACCATTCTTAAAAATAACCTTAAAATTTGTCAGTAAATATAATTACACTATTTCCCCCTCCCTTCCCTTCCTCCAACACTTGCCATCCCCCCAACTCTCTCTCAAGTCTATAGCCTCCTTTTCTTTAATTAATACACATCCACCCCACCCCCACACAATTATATGAGTACAACCTGCTGAGCCTGTAAGTATATGATTTCCGGAATGGCCACTTAGAACTGGATAACCACTAGAGGACTCATCCCCAGGGATGACTAATTTCTCCCACCCTCAGCAATCATTAGTTGCCTGCAGCCCCTTATCTAGGGATGGGGCCCCTTGGGACTTCCCCTGCCTAGATTAGATTGTCTATTACTATTGTCATTGTTTGGGTCTTATTTAGGCAGTGGCGTTGCTGTGGCTATGGCCCCCCTGTCATTTCTAGGAGATAGAATTGTACGGTAGACTTTCTGTATCTTGGCTTTTACAATTTTTCTGACCTCTCTTCTGAAATGGTCCCTAAGCCTTAGGTGCAGGAGTTGTGTTGTTGATGGATCCGTGGGCAGTCACAATCAGTTATTCCCTGGATTTTGGCCAGTTATGACGTCTGTGATTGTTTGCATCTGCTGCAAAGAGAAGTTTCTTTGATGAGGGGTGAGAGCTCCTTTTATCTGTAGGTAAGGATATTATGTAAATTATATATTAGATAATAAGTGTAAGTATCCAGAATGCAGTTAGGTGTTATATTGGTCTACTGTTAGATGTGAGTGCTCCCCCAGTATCCGTCCGTGTCCTCACTGGCTCTGGAGCATTTGGCTAGGTTTCTAGTACCAGGCATGATTCCCCTCCTGTTGAGCAGACCTTAAATCCAGACAGCTGCTGGTTACTGTCAAGACATGAGAGCCATATTATTGCACACGCCCCACCCAACTCTTGGCATGATGGTTTTTGTTGCGGTTCTCAGGCATCATAGTTGTGTAGAATAGGCTACTTCCCTCCTTTGGCAGCTGGCATAGCACCTTCTGGTACCATGAAAGCTAGTCCTCAGAGATGAGGTTTTCAGGTCAGATCCAGCCAGAATCTTCTGAGTTCTCTGTCCCAAGTACAAGGTTTCTTCAGCAAGAGGAACTTACCTTCAACCTCTGGGAGGCAACAGCAGACAATTACAATAGGTCGTATTGGTTTGGAGTCTCTTGGACTTCTCTAATCAAAAACTCAAGGAGAGGTTTCTCATGCTTGATGCTGAGTACACACACACACACACACACACACACACACACACACCTTCAATGCCTGAGGTGTAATTTTAGGTAAACATAAATAATACATCTGAACACACCCTGACTTTCTGGCACCACAAGATATTCTTGAGTTTTAAATGGTACCGTGGAGTTCCTTCCATCATCATTTTTAAATTTCAGACCCAGTTTAGTTAGAAATCAGTGAACCCACATGAGGCTAGAAGACCTTTAGTGTGGCACCTGCACTCTGTTATGGAGTGTATCAAAAGATAACAATGTCCTCGAGACCGTGAACATATTTAACGAAGGTTGGAGATGTTTCACAATGCAATTGAAAGACAGCCTGTGTCTTGGGGAGATGGGAATGAACATCCAAGCACCTGATGGGAAGACCTCTCTGTCGCCTACAAACTGTATCTGCATCCAGAATTCCCTGTGGCTCTTTACAGTGAGCAAACTGGTCACCATCTTGACTTACAGATTCACTGCAGGGATCCAATGAGCCTTGCTTGAAAATGCTTTCAAAATGCAGTGTTACACGATCTGTGAAATGCTAGCATTATGGTTTCTGTAAACACTTGTCTGTCATCCTTAGGCTTTAGAATAGGCCTGCCAGCCCATCCCATTTAACACCTATGTTTCACAGGAAGCAAGGCAGACACGTTGTAGACATATTGCCAAATGTGCCCACAGCATTAGGGATAGAACCGGCTAGAATCAAAGTCCTCTAACTCCTACTGGGGGGCTCTGTCCATTACAACATCCACTGTTTAAGCAATGTTTTCATTACCAAGCCCGGGAACAAGTACCATGATTAAAGAAAAGCAATAAATGACTTTACGAATAGAATTTACGTAGATTAGAGGTGGAAAATAACTTTTTCTTTCAGAAATGTTGTTACCCTAAGCTTTGTGTGTTTGTGTGTGTGAGAGAGACTGTGTTTGTGTATTATGTGTGTGGGGGTGGGAGTACATGCGTGTACATTGTGGGGATGTACAGGTTTATGTGGGTGCATGTGTGTGTGCATGTGTGAGGTGGGGCAGAGGTCAATTTCAGAAGTAATTTCTCAGGAGTCATCCACTTTTGGGGTTTGTTTTTTTACTTTAACATTTTCTAAAATTTTATTTTTAATGTGTATAGGTGTGTTGCCTACCTGCATGTCTATACACTCTGGATTCTTCCAACAGAATCCAGAAGAAGGACTCATATTCTCTTGGACTAGAGTTAGAGCCTTTTCCCAACCACCCTGTAGATGCTGAGAAGGAACCTGAGTCATCTGAAAGAACAGCCAGGGCTCCTAGCAGCTGAACCATCTCTCCCTGTTTTAGATACAGGGTCTTTCCTTTCGCTAGCCTGGAGCTCACCAAAGAAGGCTAAGGTGATGGCCAGTAAGCCCCAGGGATCCTACTGTGTCTGCCTCCCCATCACTGGATCATCACAGCTGGATTTTTTTCAAGATTTATTTTATTATGTATACTGTGTTCTGTCTGCATGCATGCCTGCAGGCCAGAAGAGGGCATCGGATCTCATTACAGGGGGTTGTGAGCCACCATGTGGTTGCTGGGAATTGAACTGAGGCTTTCTGGCAGAGCAGTCAGTGCTCTTAACCTCTGACCCATCTCTCTAGCCACATAGCTGGGTTGACCCCTTTTGGGGGTCCTGAACTCAGATCCCCATGCTCTTCCCATGGCAAGGACTCTGCCCACTGTGCCTTCTCCATAGACTCTACTCTAAGCTCTTTGCCTGTTCATTTTCACTTCTTATTCTTGGATTACTAATTAGAGCAGGGATAATTCATTTTTGCAAGAAATGGTGCATGATAAGGTATCTCTGTTCCCAGAAAACCATTCACTGAGTCTGGTTCTTGGAAGCGATTCCACTTCTGTTGCCGACGGGACACCCACACACTACAGCAAGGACAAAGTGATGCCAAACGTCTGGATATTTGGAAATGTCTGGGGCTTGCCTGCCTTCCATGCCTTCTTTTACCCTTCCAGATGTTTGAAATCTCTGTATCCAGTATATCATGGTAGAAAGGTTTTATTTAAGAAAAAACACTGGCATTTTCATAATCTTAAGATCTAGGCCTCCTCATCTCTAGGCTGGAATATTTATTTGTTGGAAGAGACAGGGACTTTGACAAAGGTATGGGCTGGAGAGATGGCTCAGTTGGGAAGTGCTTGCCACACAAGCACGTGGGATCCGAGTTCAAACCCCAAGCCACCATGTAATAAGTCAGGTATGGGAAACATGTATCTATAGTGCTAGTTCTTGGGAAACAAAAATGGGAAGATCCCTGTGGCTTTTTGGCCAACTACTTTAGCCTTCCTGGTGAGCTCCAGAGCCATGAGAGAGACTGTCTTAAGGAAGAAAAGTGAGTGTTGCCTGAGGAGTGACATCTGAGGTTGACCTCTTGTTGAATCAGTAAGCACCAGGCTCAATAAGACATCTTTTCTCAAAAAGTGAGGTGGAAAGTGATTGAGGAAGAATTTGAGGTTGAGCTCTGACATGCACAAGCATTCACACGGATCCACATACATGCACACACATTCACATGTACACACACACACACACACACACACACGCACACCACTTAAGGAAAAAAAGGCAGTGTCTTTTTTATTCAAAGAGTCTTGGGTCCTATGTTTTTCTGCTGAGTCAACTGAGACACCTACCATAAACCTGTGTTCAGAACTCTTCTCTTCATTGGTCAGTTGGCTTCTCAGGCACTGTAGAGCTGGGCAGTGGGCAGCTCTGTCCACCCTGCTGTCTGCATGCAGATATGGGTAAACTATGGAGTCTTGCAGGACATCTTGGCATCCCATCTTTGCTCACAGTAAATATGCAGGACATGTCATAATGTCCCTGAGCTGGTCTCTATGACTCCATAATCAAGCAACCAATATATTTTTCCTTTGTGTAGCAAAACCTTTATTTCTTTGGAGTAGAGGAGTCAACTTACTAAGAAATAGACTTATTTTCCTTCAGTCATAAGAGCTCTAACTCAAGCCAGCTCCATGTCTCAGTGACTGTTCATTTTACCTGTCTAAAACAGCATACTGGGTCTGCCATTACAGGTGACCAATAAATGCATACTGAATAAGCAAGAGCACAGGGGAAAAATATAGTATGCTTTTTTTTTCTGTCCAAGTATGAGCCTGTAAATTTCAGCTTTTTATTTCAATGGTGATTTATCAAAGTACTGGAGACAAGTGGGGGATGGGAGATTCTATTTTTGAGTTATCAAATGGGCAGGGATATTACTCAAAGGACTAAAAAGAGACAGGCCAAGTATCTGAATAATTCACCAAGTGGATAATTAGCCTGGATGGTTATCGCTACCAGAAATTCCACAGCTCAGGATCCCTTTGTTCAGCCAATAGCCACAATCTGTCTCATTTCATTACATCAGATTTTTAATGAGACGAGAAGGCACTCATTTGTTAAGAGCTTTACTGTGTTCCAGACACTAGGCTTGGTAACGAGGCCAGCTTTGTGGGTCCTCCCAAGACCCCATGCTAAGAAGGGCCCTTTTGCTGACTTTGGTCCTCTGCTGTTATCATGTGAAATGGTTCCTAACTTTGAATAGAGGTCTTCCATTTATGCTTTTCCACTTGGCCTTGAGAGTCCTTTAACCAATACTACTTAGTGGCCAATTTGTTTTTCTTTATATTAAATCCTCACATGAGTGCAAGAACGTCAGAGAGTTACCCCATCTCTTCAGGGAGGGCCTGGATGACTGGTCAACCTAGGGTCACATCAGAGAGCCTGGATCTGGGCTCTTGTCTGGTTGAAAAGCCTCTGAGCTCTCCTAGCCTGCCCCAAACAGGCAGAGGATGCAGGCCCAGATGAGAACTACCTCTCAAGCCGTATTTATTCATTTAATAGGTCAGAATTTTTTGAGGACCTAATATCTATTCAACACTTTGTGTTGAACAATAGACATTTATCAGGTTCCTGCTCAGTCTAAGTCCTGTTTGAGGCTATAGAAATGAGGCAAGGAATCAGGATGGCAGGATTTTGGCATTCAAAGGGGTCACCATTGTGTGTGTGTGTGTGTGTGTGTGTGTTTAGGAAACAAGGAGAGTTGATGATAAGGAAGTTATTAAACAAACTAGATGATTTAGGATATTGTAAGTAGAATGAAAGAAATGAGTAGGATAGGATGCCTGTTTGATCCAGGTCAGCAGAATATTCTCTCCAAGAAGCTGATGTTGAAGCTAAGACCAAAAGAATTCAGCCACCGGGACAGCAGCGTCAGCACCCTTTAGGCAGAAGCCTGGAGGATTGCAAACGCTCCAGGGGCTGCAAATAATTGAGCAGGGAGCGCAGATCCTCAGTGCAGCTCTTTGAAGCACAGGCTAATCTACATTTTACAGATGAGAAAACCCAGACGTGAGAAGAAAAGAAACCTGCCAGGGTGTCATCTGGTGGGAGGCAGAGAATTCAATTCTATTTCCGGGGTGAATGCAATCAGTTATTGCTCCACCCTGGCCTCCTTGGAGCGATGATCTGTTGAAGCAATTTGTTTTAGATTTAGATTGAATCCAAATTGAGACATCCCTGACCATATAAATATTCATTGCCAGTTTGCCTTGCATTTTCCAGCTTGCACTATCTTTTCCCTTTTCTGTCTGCTAGGATAGTTTGTATTCTGTGGGCCTCATGGATCCCAGCAGAAGCTGATGGTATGCCTTGGGCATGGGAGCTAGAAGGAAGTGAAGGTGTGAGCGAGAATGGTGTTCCACCTCACCTGGCCAGTGGCTCTTTGCTTTGAATTGGGGAGTCTCAGCATCTCAGGAGCTAAGAACTGCTTTCTCATCAGGATGGTCAAAGGCAGCCTTGTCCTGCCTGCCTCAGTTGAGATGCTTATGGTACTTGCTCACTGAGGGGCTTGCAAGGATACCTCATGTCTAGGCCATTACCTTAGAACACCCTTTCATGGGCATAAAATGGATAAGGACGCGGATCTAGGCTGTAAATGGGGCAACCCCACTTCCACTTTCTATGACTTCCTAAGTGTCCTCTTGATCTGTCTGAGTCTTGTGGGATAAGGAAGGCTTTGCATCATTCATTACTCTGGCTGAAACTATTTGGGCTCTATCTTAAGACTGGAAATAATAACTGTTACATGTATGGGTATTTAAATATAAGACACACTTACCGAGCTATAGTCTTGGTGGCTATGTCATCAAGGCAATAAGGTGATTCAATGTGTGCTTGCACTGCAGTTGGATACACTACAATGGGCATTTGTGCGTCTCTCTAGTTGTGAATTTCAATGCATTGGAGTTAATTCCTGAGCCAGAGCATTGCTTTGTTACTCTTGGCTATAAGATTTGTTAAGTGAAGCTTGAATAAAATGTAATTCTTTTTAAAAACGTAATGTATAAAGTTCCAATTATTGTAAAACTAGACTGAGTTTCTTCACATAAAAATGCCAGGTTTTGGTAGTCTTAGCGAAGTCATTGTATTTGAAATTTTACACTCCAAGGCTGCATAAACGATTATAGCTCCACCCCCACACACAAGTCACTGCTGACTTTTGATATAGCAAAAGTTGAATACTAAACTATGCCTATCAGGAAGCAGTTGGTCTTCTCTGACTTTGTTCCCGAGTGAATATTAATTAGCATATTCTTTACAGAGCATCGAATTGTCTGCAATCTGAGGTTCAGTTGGGTTTCTAAAGACAGGGAGGGGAGAGTGGTGTTCAGAATTAGCTCTGTCTTGACTGCGTCTTCAGAATTCAGTTTTTGAGGCAGATGAGGGTGGGCTGGGGAACTGGGGAGGGTGTGTGTGTGTGTGTGTGTGTGTGTGTGTAGCTAGTAATTCTACTAGTGTGATTTTCTTTATAATTCCTCCTCCTCAACATAAATATTATTATTAAAGGGTTTGCTTTGCATGTAGATATCTGATCCACCCTAAAAGGAAAGTATGTAAAATTTATTTCTTAGTGAAAGTACTTGGCACCAATATCTGTGTGACTTTGGTCAATTAAAGAGTGATGCCTCCAGGCTGATCCCAATCTTTTTATTTCCCTCCCTCCCAACCTCCTTTGGCTCTTCCCTAGCCCTAGCAATGTTTCTTTGATTATGTCTTATGTACTGAGAGGGACACCCACTCTTATTTTGTTCCATGTTGATAGTCACAGTAATCTACTTCCAAATACCTACCAACCCCTTGAACTAAGTTCGGGTAATTAGGCCCCCTTTTGGATACAAGTCCAGGCTCACGCCATACTTAACTCATGTACAAGAGGTCTGTCATTGTTTCTATTTGTGAGAAATTCCTATGTGCTGGTTTTCTGTAACATTAGGATCCCCAACCCCAGCATCAACCCACAACCCAGCTATTATGACCAAAGGAAATATGAGATGTGTCACTGGCCTGAGGGAGTGCACATAAGGCCTCTGAACTAAGCTCCCTCTCAGAACCTGGAAAGCTCTGCTGAGCTGGTCCAATTAGCCACTTCATGGAACAAGGTGGCAACAACCACTGACTGGGTCAAAAATAATTTTCCTGCATGATTCTTGAGTTGCTTCCTTTTGTTTCCTAGAGAAAGGA
Organism: Ondatra zibethicus; assembly: GCA_004026605.1. Taxonomy (NCBI): domain Eukaryota; kingdom Metazoa; phylum Chordata; class Mammalia; order Rodentia; family Cricetidae; genus Ondatra; species Ondatra zibethicus. The sequence goes on from PVIU01011080.1 coordinate 15,971, forward strand.
GGGAAGACTTGCAATGAAAAGTGGCTCTTCTTCTCACGAGCAAACCTGCTCTCTAATTGCCCGGGCTGCAGAAAAGCTGTGCTCAGCAGCCTCGGTCATGATTCCAGACACCCACGGACTTTGGGTCCTGATGAGATGTCTCAGTTCACCCTCTTCCCAGAGATCACAAACCAGGCCTGACTTACTTCCACAGTGATACCTCCTCCCAGAGTCTGGTGTTTCTGGGAGAGACCTGGTGCTGCCACGTGGCATCAGATAAAGGTCATTGCCTCTTGCTGTCTACATGCTGATGGTACCCACATGCTTTCTGCTCCAAAGAGAACTGTTTGCTCTGATTAAATCACATTCGCTTGGCCCTACATGTCGCTGCTCAGACAGGACATGGCGGAGAGAGCAGCGAGGGTCCATGTTTCTGGGTCAGTGGGTGGTGTCTCTCCTTTGCCTTGCTTGGCAGGCAGCCTTTGGTGGCTGCATGGGCACCGTTTGGAAATTTGCAGACGGTCTGAAGTAATCTGTTATCAGTTTCAGTCTTGTCAAGTGAGCCATGTACTCAGAGTGGCCATCTTGAATTGATTGCTCCAGCTCGAAGAGTCAGCAGTGAGCTCGGTGCCAATCTCCTATGCCAGCAGATGGCTCCAAATGAGGTCATTGTTTTGACAGTTTCACAAAAGAACCCCAAACAGACTGAAACAACCCTCACACATGTTGGATCACCCTGAACAGTTCTGAGATGAGAAATGAACTTGAACTGAAACTTTGGGAAATGTATAGCCCTCTGGAGGGTCCTTCATTGACTGCTCACATGTGTCACTGTCCCCAGGGGCAAGCTGGAAAAGATTTGCCTCACCCACTCCACTTGGCTCCTGCCTCCCCTCTGCCCTGGGTGTTGGAACTGCCTGGGTGGCAGGGATGATCTGATTAGGGAGAAGACAATTATTTCAAACCTTGGTGATTGCAAGCTCCATTTAGAAGCATCTTGGCAGTCTGGAGGCTGATGCTCTTGGAATAATCTCTGCCTTTTACCAACTCCGAAAGTACATGTGTAGCAAGGCCACATGGCCCCAAAGAAGCATTGGCAATTCATAGAATTAGCCTGCCCCCTGGGACCGCTTATCAGTGAGTTGGGAAGTTGGACAGGCGTGGTGTGAATTGGCTTCTGGATTGTGTGCTGCGCATGCCATGGTCCCCTGATGGGAACCCTGGGGTCTTGAACACTAGTCTAGTTTAGCTGAGGTTCTCAAGTTCAGTCTAAAGCAAGAGATCACTTTCTGTTCCTAGTTTTGGATGTGTGCGCCATTAGTGCTTCTGTCAACGGCAGTCACATTTCCCTCCTTCTCCCCAAGGTGGCAGAGAGAGCTCTGGGTCAGAGGTGCACCCTCTGTCCTCACGTTCTAGTTCTGACCACTCAGGAAGGCACTTTTCGGGCTTCCTGTCATGTTAGTTTCCAACAAAGAACCACAAACTAGTTGGCATACATACACACATGAGTGTGCACACACACACGTGCACACGCGCGCACACACACACACACACACACACACACACACAAACATGCACGCACGCACGCAAGCACGCACACAAGCACATGTGTGGTTTTTGGAAATGGATTCTCCCATGGCTCAGGAGGCCAGAAGTCTGAGGTCCCAGTTTTCTGGGTCTAGTTTTCCTTGAAGGTTGGGGTCATATTGCAGATGTATCATTTGGGACTGGACTGCTCAACTCAATTTTTATTGGTCGAGGTTTTCTTTAACTGTCTCTGTCACAAAAAGAAGTTTCCCAGGTAAGGAGAGCACGCTTTCCTAGTAGATATGATTAAACTCCCACGAGCTGGGTACCAAGTTCACCCCTCATTCTGGACATTGCTTGGCATCTGTGGGGCTCGGGCAGATTAAAGACTCACTGGGTTTGAGTTTCTTATCTGTGGGATGAGAACACTGAGAAGAAGCTTGGTCTCGTTGCGTGGCATTTCTGGGTAGGCACCAAGCCCTACTGTGTGTGTGTAGGGGTAAGGGTGTTTGTGTAGAGGTCGAAAGACAACTCTATTTGTGGACAGAGAGACTCCATGCCTGGGTCTCACTCACCAATAGACTAAACTGGCTGGGCAATAAGCCCCAGGGACGTGCCCATCTCTGCCTCCCCAGAGCTGGGGTCACAAACCTACGTCACTCTGTTTAACTGTTTTTGTTTGCTTTGTTTTCATATGGGTTCTGGACATGGAGCTCAGGCATTGCTTGCAAGGCAGGCACTTACCAACCGTGTCTCTGGTCTCCTAAGCATCTTTATCCACGTGGAAATAGGGGTCACTGCAGGAGAGACTCAGGTATTAAGCTTAGTTCCAAATCCTTTTAGTATTTTGTTCCCTAAGCTGGGCCATGTTGGTGAACTGACTCTTCAGCTGAAAGTCACAAGCGCTGGGTCCTCCGCACCGCTCACTGCCCGACTTCTATTTTAGACATTCACGACCTGATCTTGTATGAGGTGGCACACAAACGGCTTTCATCTCACTCACTGAAACCAAGAGTTTAAGGGAAAAACTCAGCAGTCTTTGCAGGGTTGGAGGTGGGGTACTAGCGTAAACACAGTCTTCACAGGCTTCTTGGGTGATGCCCAGGGAGAAAGTGGGGACTGAACACTGCTGGATGGATTAAAGCCTGGTGGTCAGGAGACCTGGGCTCACCGAGACAAAGGTCTGCTTTTTTCATTCTGTCAAGTGGAGCTTCTGGCTTGTCTTTAGCATTTCATTTTGCAGCCTGAGAATGGGAATGACCTGTCTAATATCTCTGAAAATGATGTCATCTCGTGAGCTGGTTTCCATGCCTCCCCCACCTCGTTCTCAACAGTACATGACTCATGATGCTTCATTAAATCCAGAAACGACTACTCAGGGTGCATATTGGCTAAGCCTGCCATGTTAGATGCCAGCTACACACGAAGCAATGGCTGAACCGAGCCTCTTTTAGGAACTAAATGTCTAAAGGTGACACAGCAGAGTAGAAGATACCCAGAGCAAGGACAGACTTGTGTCTGGCAGTTAGGGGAGCCCATCCTGGGTCCCTGAAGAGCCTCAGGAGATTACAAATGACAGAGGAAAGGGGAAATGACCACCAGGGTTGCTAGAATGGACATATATTCCACTCAAGGAGGAGAAATGAGCAGCACACAGGCCAGGAACACAACCTGAGTATTGCTGTGGTTCCATGTTGCTGGCATGCTGCTGTGTATGGTCCAGCTGGTGACTGGTGACATCATGGGCGGCTGACATGTGTGTCTTCTTTCCATTGTTTGTTTCTCAGGGATTGGAGTTCTCCAGAAAGCGGACTGCAGAGTAGAGGTCATGCTTAGCCCTCTGTCTTGGAGTTATGTGCTCTGACCAGTCCCAGCCTTGAAGAGCCTTGGTGGGCTCACTTTAGACAGGGACAGCCTGTGGTGAATGGGCAGATTCATGTGATGGGCCTAGCCTGCCTGGGGACAGTCAAGACGTTTCTTGCTTCTTAAATGTATGGCTCTGGGAACAGTTTCTTTAGAAGAAATATACTAGGTACGCCTATCCCACCCCTATACCTTCTCCTAAGCCTTGTAACCTTTCACCAGAGGGTGTCATCTGCTTGGCAGCACGTGGACTTACAGCCTGTCCTTGACCCTACCCTCTAGGCCATTACTACCACCTGTAGAAACTCCCTTTCCGTAGAATAGAAGAAACCTTACCATTGCTTAAGGTTTACCATTGCTACTCTGCCTATGGAAGCTTCCTGGTAGAAATAGCTGTGTTTAATACTCTGTTTTGCTAATAACAATGATGATGGTGATAACACTAACAGCCTCTTAGCATGGGCAAGACTGACCAAACATCATCTCATGTAACTGTAGTGAGTGCACGCATGTTCTGTTACTGCCTGCTTTTCCCATGATTGTCAAGCACCACCGTCCACGCAGGGAGTATCATTTCTGCTATACTTTAAATCTGCTGCCCCTGGGTGCTCAGCCAGCAACAAGTTTGCTGAGCAATGGAGGGCTGCTCTGCAAGCAGTATTGGCGCCAGGGTGCCTAGGGCTTCCAGATGATGTCTTCGAACTGTCCAGCAGGTTGAAACTCTAAAGGCTCCCTCATCAACACCACTTGCTCCAGTCTTCTTTCTGCACAGGGCAGATGTGGCTGGGATGGGGTGTCTCTCAAAGAGCCTTCTTCTCTCTTCCCGTCCTCCTCTAGGGGTTCCTGAGCATAGCTGATCCCTCATGCCTGCCTCTCAAGGATCCATGAAGCTGCAATAGCACCCTCTTGTCCATTCCCCAACGTGAGGACCCTAGGGTTCCTGAGGGTGGCTCAGTTGGGGGTTTAAGTTTGCCCTTTCCCCTGTCTACAGCCTTCTTCCTCTGTTGGCTTTTGTTTCTTGTGACATTTTCCTGGATTTCTCTGTTCTTACAGTAGACTTGGGACCTTGTGGGATCCTTGTCACCTTCAGAGGCCATCTAAGTTACTGTTCTCATTGTTGTGACGAAATCCCTGACGAAGCAGCAGCTTACGGGAAGCAGGGCTTATTTTGCCTCACCTATGAAGGCGCAGCCCATCCTACAAGGAGTAGCAGGAAAGCAGAGGTGAAGAGATGAGTGGCCACATTGTATCTGCAGCTTCAAGGCATGATGGGAGCAGGCCTGTGTTCAGTCAGCTTTTCCTCCTCAGACTGGGACCCCAACCCACAGAATGATGCTGCCCACATTTAGTGGGGAGTCCATGTACCCCTATCAACCCAGTCTAGAAACTCCCTCATGGATGTGCCCGAGGTTTTCCTCCTATGAGACTCTACATCCTGTCCTGTTAACAATGCTAATGGGCCCAAAGGCTTCGTGCCTAGCTCTTTTCCTTCACACTGGGTACCCAAATCATTGCTTCCTGAAGGAATACCTCTTAACGCCTAGGCACCAAACCCTTTTAGGACCTGCCTCTCTCTTCCAGGAAACCTTGTCTTGCTCCCTCTGCCTGCAGTGGCCACTGTGTCTGGCCTCCCTGTGGCCCTGTTGCCCTTATCCTGTGGGGCTTTGTTGTTCCCTAACCAGCTTCTATGTTCTGCTATTATGCCCCCAAGTTGCCCCTGCTGACTTTGTCCCAAAAGGCAGAAATGGATTATATTGTCTATGGCATTCCCTTACACCCAGCACAGTTGGGGGCACCTAGCTGGCACTGGATAAGAATGCTAGGATGGGTTTACTGGATTACAGAATGCATTCCCTCCGTTCCCAGCCCTGCTACGGCCTGGACACTTGGGCTGCAAGGGCTGTCAGTCCAGGATGTCTATCTGTGCTCTAGGACAGGAGTTCTTAAACTCTCTCTGCTTGCCACCCCTTCTTACCTGGGCAGTTTTCACATGCTCCTAGGTGGGTAGGTGTAGAAGATAGGTACAGGATTCAAACATCCACTAGTAATGAACCATAAAGAAATTCATTTAAAAACAATTCTGAGAAGACAGCTCACTCAGTAAAGTTCTTGCTGTTCAGATATGAGGACCTAATTAAATCCTCAGAATCCATAATTAAAAAAAACCCCAAAAACAAACAAAAAAAAAACAAAATTAAAAAACCAAACTGCACGTGGTTGGTGGCTTATGCTTATAATTTCAGTACTGGGCATCCAGAGACAAGGGATTCCCTAGGGCTTACTCGTCAGCCAGCCTATCCTGATTAGAGAACTCTAAGACAATGGGAGGTCTCCAAACAAATGAACAAAAACAAACAAAAACCCAAGGTGTACTGCATCTAAAGGACAACACCTGAGGTTGACCCCTGACCTCTTCAACCATGTTCACATACTTGCACGTGCATCCACAAACACACAACCATACACATACCATCAACTGCTTGATATGCATATAATTGTGCCATTTGTTAAAAGCAAATTTTTATACTAATGGGATAGATGTGCCTCTTTATTTTTACATAAAGAATTAAATCTTGGGGAATGTTCAATGATGCAGGATGTAGCGCATCTTCATCATTTTTCAGAGTTGACAAATAGTTTGATTTTATAATCATCAGTGCTAAGCGTGATTAAATACACGCTTACTCTACATTAAATACATAGTACAAAATGGCGGATGTATATTTAGGACCATTTTAGAAATTGCTGGATATTATTTTCTAATCCTCAGTCAAAATTCTTAATTTTTTCATATGAAATTCAAGTCCGCAATTAAAACAGTAATTTTTAAAATAAAACATTTTGCACAAGACATTCCAAGTATATACTAATCTGATACTTACATGCTGAAGAATGACAATGGGAAATTATTGAAAGTCTTTGTTTCCCATAATTAAATCATTGTGTTTCTTTTTCTTTTTTGTTAAAAGGATAAATGATGTAATTTATTTTAAATATATATTTAATTAAAATATAATTACATTATTTCCTCCTTCCATTTTCTCCCTTTTGCCCCTTCCATGTCCCTCTCTCCCAACTCCTCCCATGTTTCCCCACTCTCAATTTGATAATCTTTTTTCCTTTGATTATTTTATATATAACATGATATAATATTATATATACAGAAAAATATAAGTACAACCTCCAGAGTCCATTTCTATGGTTTGTGTATATATGCTTTCAGGACTGGCCATTTTGTGTTGGATAAATGATCAGGGTGCTCATGCATGGGAGAGGCTAATTCTCCCTCCTCAGAAACCATTAGTGGACTGTAGTTCTTCGTGGGTGGGACCCCATGAGACCTCCCCTTTTTATGTAAGCATGTCTATTGATAGTGTCATTGTTCAGGTCTTGTGTTTGCAGCCATTTCTAAGATAAAAATCAAAGTGTCAGCATTCTTTATTAATTTATCTTTATTCAACAAGTAATCTAGCAATACATCATTGCGTCACATTAATATTGTGAATGACGATTTAACTGGGGAACTTTTAAAAAGTTTGCTCTGAAAGGTTGTGCTCCCCATTGCAGTACTGATCTTTATGGACGTGCCACACACCCCATTTCCACCCCTGACAGCTGCCCCGACTTTATACAATGCTGTTCTCACACAGGCCTCCAGAATGGTTCAAACTCAAGCGTCCCTTTGGGTATTTAGAACCATTATCTCATGGCTGTATTTTAGGGGGATTGTTGGAGCAAAGTTTGGCATCTGGGTAAAATAGTGTCATGAAAAGAAATGCTTAAGGGGATTATTTTTAGTTTTGGACTGATTCTCTAAGACAGTGGTGGCTGATAACAGTGGCTTTGGGGGCTCCGTTCTTCTAGGAAGGGCAGGGGTTTGGATTATAACACAAATAACACACTAACTGCATACTTTGGCTTTGACTTAAATCATGCTTTGGGGTGGGAGGTTACAGCTTGTTGGAAGGGCTTGTGTTTGTCATTTTCTGTCCCTGTAACAAAATAGCCTGGAAAAACAACTTAAAGAAAGAGAGATTTTTTTGGATCACAGAGAAATTTTACTCTGTGCCTGGCTGGCTCGCTGCTTCTAGCCCTGTGGCCCCGGGTAAGGAATTTTAAACAAATTATAAACATAAACAAATCCTTCCCTATTGTGAACCTTTTCTGCCCACACTTAGGGTCCTGTAGGCAGTCTTAGCTTGTGTGTATGCGTGTGTGTGTGTGTGTGTGTTAATATGTGTGTGTCTGTCATTTTAATTGAATATATAAAACTCAAAAGCCCAAGCCTTTGGAGATGACTTCTTTTTTCCCCACTCATACACATACTAGGAAATCCCACACTGTTGGTGATAGGAATTGGCTTCACTCCTACTGAGTTTTAGTGTGGCACTATCATTTGAAACTTTAAAAGCCAACTTTCTTACACACACACACATATACATGTGCGGCCAGAAGTCAGTGTTGAGCCTCTTTCTTCTTTGTCCTCCACCTTAGGTTTGGAGACAGAATTTGTCTCATCATTCCGGGTAGGCTGACTAGCCAGCAAGCTCTCAGGATCTGCCTGGGTCAATCACCTGGTGTCTGAGTTACAGCTGTGTGCCATCAGGCTTGGCTTCCAGAGTCAATGCAGTCAACCACTTCTGCAAGTCCAGTGATGCTGGGTGGGAATGTGGGGCAGGGCGTGAATAGGAGTACATTTGTTGTGCTAAATATCTAGCCAGGCAGTCACACATAGTAGCTGGGTATCTAAGTCTATACTTGAGGTCCTGCCTCAGGTTCTATGCTGGGCTTCTGGGGTGATCTGAATTTGGCTAGGAAAACACAGCCTTCTGGGAACAAGAAGAGGGCTTCTGTGAAGGTTACAAGAGCTAAACTTGCAGAGGTCAATGTGTTGCTGCAGTAAGCCTGGGAAGCTGCAGCCTCCAGAATGGGGAAGGAGATACAGTCCTCATGTTCTCCAGAGCTGCCAAGGAAGCTGCTGCAGTCCTCCTATGGCTCCATTTCTGAGACAACTCCCTCCAGCTGGCTTGGTCTCCAGCAGCAAAGTGGGTGATTCATAGGCTCTGGTTGAGAAGCCACCATGTGCCTCACATGTGCTCACAGAGGGTAGCCTCTGTTCCTGGCCCACCCTGAAGTTTGCACTGGCAAACTGACAGGAAACTGCACAGAGCAATGGATTATGGGAACTGTAGTTTCCCAAATTCCAGAAGGTGCAGAGGCTGATACAATGTTAAAAAAAAAAAAAAAAGTGGTTCCTAAAAGTACTTGTAGGTCATCTTCAAATTGGCCTTTGGTACTATGCGTTTTCGTTGTTATTAGAGAACCCTAGGCACAGAAACCATCTGCGAAACAGCTCTTCTGCATCTTTCTTTTCTGCCTTTTATGCTGTGGCCTCTTTGGAGAACCTTTTCCTGCCTTCTTAGTCTGGCTACCAGCAGGTACACATCTATTTGTCCTGGTTTTGCGGTTGCCTTTGGCAAAAACCGAAGTTGCTGGGTGCCTGTCTGCTGGGATGGAGCCTCGGGTGCTTTCTTTTGGAGGTTGCCCCACTGACTGGGGTCTCAGTACCAGACACATAGTAGGCCTTCTGCAAAAGTCAGTACCTTTCTTATCTAGGATAGAGGGTTTGCCTATCCATCGGCACTCGCGTTTCCCAGGTCAGGACGTCTCCATTCACCTTGGGAACCGTCCCCATGGCAGTCTGTACCTGTGGGTCCTCCGATTAGCACGGGCTGGGGAACCGTCCCTGCGGCAGTCCATATCTCTGTGTTGTTCTGACTGCAAGGGCTGACTCTGCCTTTTCCTTTTCTACACATTCCTGAACCCGCAGCCCGGGTGGTCATATGACTCGGGTCTTAGTTCCCTTCCCTCCCTATATAATGATTGGCTGAGAGGTGAGCATGTAGCCGAAGTTGGATGGGTGCTGGAAGAGAAACAAACTCACTTTTAGGCAGAGTGACTGGGGTGGTAGAATGTGAGCCTAGATACTGGAGGCCTCTGTGTCTCCAGCAGTGAAGCTCCCACCTACAGAGAGAGACTCCTACAGAGAGAGACTCCTACAGAAAAAAAAAAAAAAACAGTCTGGAGCTAGGGATGGAGTGCAGCTTGATGTGTCCTCAGTTTTAGTGGAATTTAAGGCCTCAGGACAGCAACACCCACATAAAAACTTCATTTTCGATCCTCAAGCTGGATAGACCTAGGAATCACGGAATGTGCACTCTGAGAAAGGCAAAGGCAAATTCAAACACAGGGTGGTGCATCTGCTTCCTGCACCAGGAGGGAGGGCAGGGCTGTGGGAAGTCGATCCAGACCCAAAGGGCCAGCGTCAGGGCTAGCATCCTCTTGAATCTTTCCAGAATCTTCTAGAGTCTGAACCTAAAATCTTTAACTACCTTTTATTCTTGCTTTAGTAAAATTGTTTTACTTGAAACCTTGAAATTTAAAATCAGTAAAACACTATGTTCACTATTTTTGTTCTTATAATTAACAGTGTAAGAACAGGCCAGGAAATGATTCCATATCCAGGAAGACAGAGTTGAAGATTCTCTGCGCTTAAATGGCTCTTATGTGCTTAAAAATACACCTGGAAAAAAAAAAGCTCTACTCTTTATTACCATTTTCTATTTCATCCCAGGCAAAATTATTTCTTTTTAAAATGTTTAAATTTATCATCACTATGTACGCTGGGGAACATCACAGATCTCACATGTGCCATGGAGCATGTATGGAGGTCAAAGGACAACTTTATGGGATTGGTTCTCTCCTTCTACCTTTAAGTGGATCCTTGGGATTGAACCTAGGTCATCAGGCTTGTGTGCAAGGTACTTGACCTGCTGAACCATCCTGCGAGCCTGCAAAATATCTTTCAACAATGGGGCTGCTGTCGGTTTGGTAATTTGACCTATGATTATAATAATTATTTACTATTATATTTATTTTAAAATTTGTTTTCAAATAACTGGCCTACAGATAAGTTTTTGGAGCCAGGCTTCTGGAACCCTGAAATGACTTGCTTCTCTAGCTCATCATTTGTTATCACAAAGGACTCTTAATCTGTGTTCCAAAGAATTTAACTTCAGAAGCTAAAGGGATGGCTCAGTGGGTAAGAGCTCTTGCCGTGCAAGCATGAAGACCTGAGTTCAAATCCCCAGCACCCACCAAAAAAAAATCAAGCATGGCTGCCCATACCTGTCACCCAAGTACTGTTGGGAGGTGGTATCAGGAAAGTTGCTAGAACTTATTGGCTACTGGCACAGCTCCAGGTTCAGCGAGAGAAGATGTCTCCAAGCACCAAGAAGTGAAGAAGGATGCTTAAAAGAAATCCCATACTAGCTCAGAATTGAGAATAATAGATGGTTATTTATTTAGGGGTAGACTCAAAAATCAGAATCCTCTGCTGAAACGCAGAACAGCAACCAAATCACACAGCCAGAAAAGAGCACGGCTGCCTGCTTTACATCAGCATAAAGAGTCTAAGAGGCCATGCCCAAGTGGGCAGGTAACTTAAAGGCTACTGGCTGTAAGATTTCCTACAGTAAAGAAGGAGAATGGTAGAGCAGGACATTTGCCTTCTTCCTCTGCCTCCACAAAGCAGCGATTAAAAGTGACTGCAGAAGCCCAGAGTGAGCATGCTTGTGAGACATTGTGATGGGAGTGCAGTGTTGGGCTCAGGATGAGTGACCTCTCCACAGTGGCCAGGCCACACAGAGTCCCCAGGGCACAGTCTCCTAACTACCCCATCAGGACTCTGCTATGGAGCCAAATTCTAAGGACAGTGATCAGCCGGAGAAGTCTGGTAGGATGTGGTACCATAGCGAGTCCCGGGGAACCCACAGGCATTTAGTCTGGAGCATGGAGAGCAGGAGGAGAACATTATCACCCGGAGGGTGACGAATCACCTTATTCTGTTATTGAGAACAAAGCCAGTGAGTGGAAGGAGAGAGAAGACAGAACCCGCCTCACCTGCTCCTGGAGGCTCAGTGGAATAGGAGGTGTTTGGCCCTGTGATGGGCCATCACTCTTAAAAGAGGACAGTAGAGTTCCTTCTACGCAGAGTGGTTCCAGGGGATAGAAGAAGAGAATGGAAAGTTCTCAAGGGTAAGGCACACAGTGGTTATGGCACACACCCCTCAGCACCAGGGGCTGTGGGAGAGGCACTAATTGTTGTTTGCTGAGGGCTGAACGAAAGCAGTAATCCCCTAAGAACTCATCCATCTTCGAGTCTCGCGTCCTATTTAAAAGAGCAGCTTGCTGAAATATTTTTAAGGTTATTTATTCATTTGCTACTTCGGTGCTGTGCACCCTCTGGGTACTGCCCTGTGTGAAGGTTCTTGAAGGAGAGATGGATGGGAAGACCTTCTTAGCCCCATCTGCCAACACAGGTGATAGCCCTTGGGCGGGTAGCAGCCAAGGACTGGAGGTGAGACAATTAAGAGTCCCCATCTTCAGCATCTTCACGGAAACTCTCGCTGCAGATGTGTGTAATCGATAGTTACAATGTGTCTTCTTTCACCCTTGGGTGGAAAAGCCTTTCCTAAAGAACCGTTTCTAACAATGCCTGCCTCCCCAACCCCCACCCAGATGGCCAGGAGCTGCCAAGACACACACTGAGCTACTAAACTTGCTCCCAGACGACGCTTAATTAAATCCTTTAATTATTAGCCACTCACTGCATTTCACATTGTTCCCTAATGCTCAGAGCCAGCATCTCTTGGGGAGGAAGCCAGACGCCTATCTGCCCAAATTGCTGTCTCAGTTTTCTCAGACTCGGGCAAGTTGGAATTTTGAATCAACCAACATTTTCCTCTGTTTTTCTCTTTGTCTCTCTGTCTCTCTCTCTTTCTCTGTCCCTTACTTCTTCTGTCTCCTAGCATTCAGCTGTGTGTTAGGCAAGAATGTAAGCCTTTAAAACACCCTTTGTTCAACTTGACAAGTTAAGCCTAGATTTCAGCGCAAACTCAAATATTGTATTCACTTGCCCCAGCTCACCCACGAGAAGAGCCCTCAAAGGTAACCAGGAAGCAGTAGTTGATACATTTCTTTGCATATCTGTGCCCTGTGCCCTGTGGATGGTCCACCTTTGTGTCTGCACAGTGCAGGTTGATCCTTGCTGCAAAGTAGTTATGGAGAGAGAGAAGGGTCAAAAAGCAAAGACCTTAATTTTCACTTGATTGCCAAATGGCTGATGAACTTTGTTATTTCTCTTGTCTGGACCTCCAGTCCTCATCTTTAAGACAGGCCCACCTCCCTTCTGTGGTAAGTAGACTAAATCAGCCTTTAGAAGAGTAGGTGACATTTAACATGGGGAAATCAATGGAATTACGAAAGGCTCTTTGCAAGAAGTACGGCAGCCAGGAAGGAAAAGTACCCACCCCACTTCTTATGAAGAGGGACTGATGCCATGTGCTTTGTTTTTGAGCGCAGGTTGAACCACGTTTTATACTTGGCAGGCACGCGCAGGAGGGGAGGAGAGCCAGTGTTAAAGATGCCTATTGCATAAGTAAGGAGACGCCCAGATGCACGCAAAGGACTGTGGGCTTCTTGCCACTTCCCATTGCATCACATCTGCTCCCCCTTCCCCCAAGGAAATGCTCTAAAGCACAGAGCAAAATGAAGCCAGTTAGTCTTATTGTTCTGCCCTTTTCCTTCTTTGAGAAATTGGAGCTGGGCTACCTTAGGGCCTTCCCAGAAGTGCCCTCCTTTAAGTCTTCTGGGACGCCAACAGTGACTGTCTAGGGATAGGGAGGGCAGGTGAGATAAAAGCAATTTCCCGGAAGCAGAGAAAATATTTGGCAATGCCGAGCACAGATATGGTGTTGAAGGTATTTCTTTCTCTCTCTTTTTAAATTTACTTTTATTTGATGCACATTGGTATTTTGCCTTCAGGCACATCTGTGTGAGAGTCAGATCTTGGGGGCACAGACAGTTGTTAGCTGCCATACGGGTGCTGGGATTTGAACCTGGGACCTCTGGAAGAGCAGTCAGTGCCCTTAACCACTGAGCCATCTCTCCAGCCCTGAAGATATTTGATATTCCTTAAATAATGAATTTCATCCTTTTTTTTTTTTTTTTTTTGCTACCATGGTGTTCTGGTCTCTGAAGACTCCCATGACGGCCATATTGAAAATGGCAGCCTGCTACCTGAATGCATCTAGGTCCCTCCGCCACAGATAAGGCTTCATCTTACCACATGATTCCACATCTAGTTGTTTCTTTGTTGTCACTTCTGCAGACCTTGAGCTCAGCAAAGTTTGGTCTCACGATATTTTCTTCTCTGTCCTCAGCCAAGTACAGTGACTTGAGGATGGGAGATACTCAGAATAAGTCAATGGATGTGGCTAATTTCTAGAATTTTCCAAAAGGTTGTAGGTGACCAAGTTAGTCTTAAAGACCCTTTATTTCCCCAGAACTGGGGGGGGGGTGATTATTCTCTGGGTATGATGACAAGAGAATATTTGCACAAACTTGTTCTAAACTTAGAGAAGTGGCTCGTTTATTTCAGAGATGTTTTATGAATGATATCTATATTGCTGGGCATCGGAGTTTAAAACCGAAGTGAATAGCCCAGGTCTGTACTCCCGGACTGGTGAACGGAATGCACAGTAAGAGGATCATTAGGATAGAATGGAAGCTGAAGAGATGGCTCAGTGGGTAAAGGTGTCTGCTGCTAAGCTGTATGGCCTGAGTTGGATTCTTAGACCCCAGGTGGTGGAAGGAGGTAGCTGACCTCTGCAAATGGTCCTCCACCTGTGGTCACACTTAAGAGGCTGCATCGCTTTTGCGGGACCTGAGTTAGGTTCCCAGTACCCACGTTGAGCTGCTCACAACTGATTGTAACTCCAGATCCTGGGTATCTAATGCCTTCTTCTGGCCCCCATGGACACCAGCACTCAGGTGCACACACCCTCCCATACACATACATGTAATTCAGAACTTCTTAAAAGTGTAGTTTTAAAAAGAGCAACTTTGAGTAAGTAGAATGGGCAGAGGCTACAGCTGAAAGCTGCTAAGGTCTGGGGAGAGAAGCTGATGACTTCCCTAGAGGGGCCGAGAAAGCCTAAAACTGAAGATACTCTGAATACGGGGAAGGATGCTCAAAGGGGAAACTTGCTTAAAGAGCAGGGCCCGTGTGATGCTCCAGATGCGGGTGTGTGAGCAGGCATTCCCACCTGTCTATGTGCAGCATTGCTGCTCTGCCAGGGAGAAGAACAGAGAGAAATACGCAGGCATGGGAAAGCAGGGCTCCATTGCAGGAATGTCAGGGAATCGGTCCAAGCAGGTGTGATTGGAGGGCGTGAGGTCAGATGTGAGCAATCTTGTGAGTGAGCTTAGGAGGTGAAGTTCACTCTCCGGATCACTGGAGGTTTAGGGGAAACAATGGAGAGGAAGGGACTCCCTTTAGGTGGTGCTGGGGATGGGAGGGGGCAGGACCTGGGGCATTATCCTAGGGTGAGGAGCTCTGCAGAGAGGGGTGGCAGTTTTTAGCCCACAGATGGGACACCCATTGGGTAGGTGACAGCTGTGCAGGAGGTGAGGAGTCAAGATGCACAGTGGAAAGTAAAAGGAAGAGTCCCTAGGTCCCAGTTACTAGACTGGGAGCCAGGGGTCAGGAGCAACAGCCAACGCTCGTTACACTATTTTCGCGCTTCCTTGATTTTCTATGAATGAGGAAAACCTCCTGTGTTTTTTTTTTTGTCCACTCCCCCATCACAAAAGTGTGTGTGTGTGTGCAGGGGAGAGCTGGTGATCGTCGCTTCCGGTTGTCTCCTGGATCTTCTTCAAAAGCGTTGCCAGCTACAAAGTCCTTGAGCCGGCAGAGTTACTCACCAACTCTGCACCATACCTGATATATAGCCTTCCACTGTCCACGGTTGGGAAAGGGTTTTAGGAAAGAGTGACCCTAGTGCGCATGCTCCACTGCCTCAAGGCATCAATACACGGTTGCCAAGGCGTGGTTATAGAACTGTTACAAAAGTGAGCTTAGGCAAATAATCCAAACAGTCTTCACCAGACAACCCCCACACTGTAGCTCTGGACCCAGAAACTGTAACGCCACATCTGCACTCAGTCCTGGCTTGGGTTCTCCCATGTTGCTTTCCAGCCTGAATGATTCTACTGTGGCAAATAATTCCCCTCCCAAGTTCAATGAACTTCTGTGGCCATGTATACATCCTTTTATCACCCACAGCAAGAATCTGGACCAAAAAGGTCTGACCTCCCCAGTGAACTTCCTCTACAGCAGAGGCCATATAAGAAGGAACAAGGAACGATGTCCCCAAGCAGGTTGGAGAAAGTTGCAGAAAGCTACTTAGTGGTTCCAGAGTTCCAGTGTCATGGTGCCGGGAGATGAGTTGAAATCCAGCCTGGGAATGGGTTTGGGACTCTTCATCTAGGTCGCACCGGGGAGAGTCCTCGGGAGAGACTGCAGGTGAGGATCAGACCAGAAAAAGTTGAGCGTTGTGCAAAGTTAAAGAAATAGAAATAGAAACAGAACACTGAACACTCAAGCCCACCTAGAAGGTGACCTTCCCAGCTGGACCCTGAGGCTCTCAAACTTTCCTCCCACATGGCCTCGAGTTTCAGTACCACTGCATGAACATACAGGAACCACTATTCATGTCTCGCATATCAACTCACTTCCGAGGTTCACAGTAGTTTTGTCTAAGGCAGGCTACTGGAGGACACCAGGAAACAGGACAGGTAGGCCACACATAGGCCACCTGCATGTCTTCATCCAGTCATCTTCCTCCTTGGAACATACTTTTGAAAATATCTTCCCAAGTGTCACCTCCCCTTCACAACACAGAATTACCCCCAAATGCCCTGGAAGGTGAGTCCTTCACCCAATCTGGCAACACTGGGGCCTTGTTCCTACTGTAGGCTGCCAAATCATCAAAGAACATAGACTTGGCCTTGTTCTTTCCTGTAGGGCATGTTTTTGGCAGTCCATTGGATAGACACGTCACTTTTGAAAGTCAAATCTGTAGACAACATCAGACAGATGATGCCCTGCTTCTGAACATCACGGTCGTTATGGAAATTGTCAGTCATCTCTCTCTTCCCCGCCAGCACTGCCTGCATGGGAACTGATTTGATAGGATTGTGTATCCAAGATGAAATATATTTGCTGGCGTGCTTCGTTTCTTTTAAAGGTTTATATCTGTAGTTCGAACTCACAGTATACGTACTTAGGACAAACAGCGTTGCAACAGGTAGAAGAGGAAAAAGTCTTGACAAGGTGATGACTTGTAGTTAGAATATGTCACATGCCTCCATCCTTTCTAGCATCTCTCTCCCTGCTCCCCGCCCCGTGTGTGTGTGTGTTTGTGTGTGTGCGCGCGCGCATGCATGTGTGTGTGATGTGCCTCTCGCTGAACCACCATGCTTGTGTGACAAATATTTTGCTGACTGAGCAATCATTCCAGCTCCTCAGCCCTTTTTTCTTTTAATACTTGATTTTTAAGAGTTAGCTTTTAAATATCTGTGTGTAGGTGTATGCCCTTGGGTGAAGGTGCCCACAGAGGGGATAAGGGCATCAGATCCTCTCCAGTTGAAGTTACAGGTGGGTTAGGAGCCATCTGTCCTGGCTGTAAGAAACTGAACTCTACAAGAGTACCACATGCTTTTAACCTCTGATCTGTCTCTCCATACCCCACCACATGCTCCCAGTCTTTTATTCTTGAGTAATCAAAATCTGCAGATTGCTTTTGAACTTGCAAGCAAAGCGCAGAATGAATGAGAAAGAAAACGCAGCACGCCTGCTCCAATGCAGTTGGACTGGGAGCCTGTTTTGGGTTCCCCTCCCCGGCTTCCAGTACCCAGAAGGCCTCAGGAAGCTGATAGGTATCATATGCTGGGATAGGCCTCCTGTGGCTTGTCACCTCTGTACCCTGGGAGGGGACTAGCATCTAGAACGTCAGCCCCCACCTCAGCCTGGCAGAGCTCCCTTCCCCTGTCCTCACCAGCATCACCGTTCTTATTGTGCCAGTTAAGGAGGATGGATAGACAAGCTGAGTGCTCCTAACGATGAGGGAGGGGGAGCAGGAGCAGCTGGCGGCAGTGCTGACAGCACAGGGCTCCTTGTTCCATACAATCACCTTGCAGTCCGTCTGGTGACTAACTGGAGATAGTACTGAACATGCTGGAAAGTTCCAGTACTGAAAATGGCCCATTCTACCCCTCATTTCTAGATAGACTCGCTCATTCTGAGATCTCAGGAAAGGTCACTGCTTCTCGGACTTGGCTCACAGAATATGTCCTCTCCAGCCCAGCATGCTAGCACATCCTCACTTCTGGAACCATTGGTGCTGGTTAATTCAGTCATTGTATGAGTCCTGAGGGTGGTACCTAGGATCTAGTAACAGAGTGGGTCCCGAGTTCATGAGTGTTTGCTCCACACACTCAGCTTTGATACCGTGGTCTTAGTTCTCTTTCTACTGGAGTGATTCATTCCTACTTAACAAATTAATTTTTAAAAAATCACTATTGAATAGTAAACAATGTGTTCTCGTGCTTATTTTGGGTTGTTAATTTTATTTATTTATTCATTTGTTTGTTTGCCTATTGGATCTTTTAGGAGATAAATTTTCAAAGTTATGATCCACCTGTCAACAGGTCCCGAGTATTGATATTAAAGGTATTTGCTATCACACCAGGATGGTGTTGTAATTTTATTGTAAAAGATTGTCAAAAATAATTATTTGTTGACTACTTACAAGGCAGACACATTGTTTCCTGTGATTGAATCACACAATCCAGTAACAGCTGGATTAGGGTTCCCATCTCTGTGTGTGTACCAGGCCACAGGAAAGGCAGTGTGTGTGTGTGTGTGTGTGTGTGTGTGTGTGTGCAGATGTTCATATCTGAGGACATTTGGCTCAAGAAAGAGTAAAATCAGGACCAAAATGCTATTCACATAAAGAAAGTAGGCTTAAACTGGGGAAAGCAGAACACAGATTAGGGAATGATCTTAATTTTTTTGTCTGGACCAAGTGTGTCTGAGGCATGAATTCTTTTCCTGGCAAGGCTGTCTGGTGGCCATGCCTTTCCCTCTGTACCTGGCTTTTATAGCATTAGAGAACAAAAAGGGACCATGGGAGGCTGCTCCCTTTCCTCCTGGGATGCTCTTCACGCTTTCTATTTATAGCTCCTGCTTCCAGCGTGCTGAGAGCGCATCTGCCTCCGAGGCGATTTTCTTGTCTTCGATTGTTAAAGAGTCCTCCTCTGTGATCTCCTCAACTAGCAGAGAGGAGACTGGCCTGGATGGCAACTATTAGGATTCAATAATATCGATATCCTTGTGGATAAGCGATCATGCAGTAGGACATGGTGGTACACACTGTGTTCCCAGATTGTGAGGAGCGGAGAGCAGGCTGGGCTCTCTGAGCCTCTGTCTTCACAACTGAAAGAGAAGACGAATACAGGAGGGAGGGAGGGAGGAAAAGAGTACAAGACAGAGAAGGAAAGAGCAGGGAAAGAGAAAAGGAGGGAGGAAAAGAAAAATATGACAAGGTGATGATTTGCCTTTTATAATTTCACGCATAGTCTAATTTATCAGCTTGTTCATGATTCATAATATGGTCTTATAATTGTGACTCACCCAAAAGCCCTGCCACAGAAACAATGACATATCCAGCATCTCCTCATCCTCTGGCCCAGAAAGAGTGTAAACACGGAGGAAGGCACCAGGTTTGCATTAAGTATAGCGTGGGCATTTGCGCTTTGGGTTTGTAGATGACTTCTGAACGTTTGTACCCTGCCAGAGGCATCAGAGCCCGGTGACATTCTCTTTCATGCTGGCCTGAGCATTCCTAACAATGTCTGAGTTGGACGCATTGACAGGTAAACTCCAGAGCAAGTCACCCGAGAGCCTTTGCCCCCGCCATCCCCCAAGGATGAGTGTCATTGTCCCCAGCCTTTAGCCCTATGGGCTGGGCAAACTCTGAGCAAAATGGAAAACAATCTTTCCTCTGTAGCAACCAGCCTGCCAGATAGGATTGTGATAAGGTGCCCAGAACCCTGTGCAAGAGGGCACACGCAGCAAGTGGGTTTTGCAACAAAAAACCTTCACTGGAGAAAGAAAAAAAAATGGCTTTTGAGTTGCTATTTCTCCCTGAGGTCTTAAAGGAAAGGAAGTTTACTTAAAGAGAAACACTTTTCCATAGACTCTGGTAGCTGCTAATTTGGGCCTGTAAAACCGTATTCCAATGACAACGTGCCCTAAATGTCTTGAAAATCACTTTTGACCTGGAAAACTGGCTCCAGGAAGCCACTGTTGTTATATTTAAATGACTCCAGCTGGGTCACAAGGATGCATTGATCCAGGAGATGTGGTAGGGAGCCTGGGGACAGCATTCCAGGTTGATCCAATACCTTTTGGATCTAGGTTTATTTTATTGCCGCTTCTGGGGAAAGTTCCAGCCTGGAGCTGCTTGGAGCTAACAAACGCACGGAAGCCTGGGCCATGGGCTTTGTCCCTCCCAGACTTCCGTCTGTACTGTGAAAGCAAGCCTGTCCCCAGGTACCTGCTACTCTGATGCTCTTCCTTTGGTAGCCTGGACTGAGTGCAAGTTCTCGTCATTTCCATGGAAAGCCCTTGAGTTTCTCAGCTCAGACATCACAGCCAAAGCCCACAGTTGATCCTTTCTGTATGTCTGCAGTCCAGACTGAAGGTCTTGTTCCTGGCCTAGGCTGATGTCTGCTGACACTTTCTCTGGTCTCCCTGGCAGCCTGGGTCCATGCCCTTGTCCACCCTGTGGTAGCCAGGCTTAAAGGTGGGTGGCTAGAGGCTTTCTGTAGGAGGCTGAGGCCTCTTAAGTGAGGACTATAGCTAAGCCCAGGCCTGTCTGTGGGCCGGATGGGGCTCTCGGATGATCAAGCTCTTCAGGACTGTGGCATGGCATCAGCAGCTAGCCTAGCCTGTGCTGTGGAAGCAAAAAGCCACGCCTTGTCTTTTTCTTCGTAGGTTAAAGAAAGAAAACCCCAAACCAAGCCATTCTGAGCAGACCACTGCAATGGCATGGATACGAGAGCTCGACATTTGGGAACCAAAAGCAAGTTGAGGAAAAAGAGAGCCACAAAGGAGACAGGGACAAGAGTGGCTGGTGAGCAGGAAACCAGGCTGGGAACGGCCCCACGTCCTCCCCAGCATGAGCTGTCAGCAGTGTTTTGGATCTTGGCCGTTCTGACAAGTGTGAGATGGAATCTCAGAGTTGTCCTTGATGCCCCTCAGCAGAAGAATGGGTAAAGAAAATGTGGTACAGTCACACAACGGAGTACTCCTCAGTGGGGAAAAATGAATTACATCTTGAAATTTGTAGGCAAATGGATGGTTCTAGGATAAGAAAACATACTGAGTGAGGTAACCCAGACTCAGAAAGAAGAAATATAATATGTACTCATTCATAAGTGGCTTTTGGACATAAAACAAAGAAAAACCAGCCTACAATGCACAACCCCAGAGAACCCAGAAAACAAAGAGGACCCAAAGAGAAACATACATGAATCTAAATAGGAAGGAGAGGTTAGAAGGGGAGAGGGGAGAAAAAGAGGGAAGTAGAGAAAAGTATATAGTGCAATAAAACAATTTTTAAAAATGACAAAAAAAAAAAGAAAACTGAGTCCTCCACTTGTGCCCCTACCAGAAACCATCGCTTGTGGAAGCATAGTTATCACAATTGTTTTATTATTATTTAATTGAAATTTTACATACCAATCCCAGTTCCCACTCCCTCCACCTTCTCCCTCACCCAACCTCCATCCACTTCTCAGAGAGGATAAAGCTTCCCATGGGGAGTCAACAAAGTCTAGCATATCACTGTGGGGCAGGACCAAGGCCCTCCCCACTATAGCTGAGCCAAGTATCCCTCCAAAGAGAAGGGGTTCCGAAAATCCAGTTTGAACATTAGGGATAAATCCTGGTCCCACTGTCAGTGGCCCCACGGACTGTCCCAGCCATTCAACTGTCACCCACATTCAGAGGGCCTAGTTTGGGCCTATGCTGGTTGCCCTGATGTCAGTCCGGAGTCAGTGAGCTCCCACTAGCTCAGGTGAGCTGTTCAGTGGGTATCCCAATCATGGTCTTGACCCCTTTGCTCATATTATCGCTCCTCCCTCTCTTCTACTGGACTTTGGAAGTTCAGCATAGTGCCTTCCTGTGGATCTCTACATCTGCTTCCATCAGTTGCTGGATAAAAGTTCAATGATGACAATTAAGGTAGTCATCCATCCACTTGCAGGGGAAGGCCAGATCAAGCTCCCTTTCCACAATTGCTTAGGGTCTTGGCTGGGATCATCCTTGTGAATTCCTGAGAATTTCCCTAGTGCCAGGTTTCTTGCAAGTCCCATAATGGCTCCCTCAATTAAAATATCTCTTTACTTGCTCTCATCTCTGTCCTTCCCCTATCTTGACAACCCCCTTCCCTCATAGTCTCCTCCCTTCCTACTACTTCTCCCTCGTTTTCCTCCTCTTCCTTCCCTTCTCCCCCACCTCCATGCTCACAATTTTCTCAGGAGATCTTGTCTATCTCCCCTTCCCAGGGGATCCTGAGTGTTTCTTTTAGGGTTCTCCTTGTTATTTGGCTTCTCTGGGGTCATGGACTATAGGCTGGTTACCCTTTGCTTTACAGCTAGTATCCACTTATGATTGAGTACATACCATGTTTGTCTTTCTGGGTCTGGGATACTTCACTCAGGATGATTTTTTTTTCTAGTTCCATCCATATACATGCAATTTTCAAGATGTCATTGTCTTTTACTGCTGAGTTGTACTCCATTGTGTAAATGTGCTACATTTTCTTTATCCATTCTTTGGTTGAGGGAATCTAGGTTGTTTCCAGGTTCTGGCTATTACAAATAATGTTGCTATGAACATAGTTGAGCAAATGTCTTTGTAGTATAATTGAGAATCCTTTAGGTATATGCCCAAGAGTGGTATTGCTGGGTCTTGAGTAGGTTGATGCCCAATTTTATGAGAAACTGCCATACTGATTTCCAAAGTGACTGTACAAATTTGCACTCCCACCAACAACAGAGGAGTGTTCCCCTTACTCCTCATTCTCTCTAGCATAAGCTACCATTGGTGTTTTCGATCTTAGCCATTCTGACTGGTGTAAGATGGTATTTCAGAGTTCTTTTGATTTGCATTTCCCTAATGCAGTGGAACAGTTCGTTAAGTGTCTTTTGGCCATTTGAGATTCTTCTGTTGAGAATTCTGTTTAGCTCTGTATTCTGTTTTTAATTGGATTATTTGGTATTTTGATGTCTAGTTTCTTGAGTTCTTTATATATTTTGGAGATCAGTCCTCTGTCTGATGTGGGTTGGTGAAGATCTTTTCCCATTCAGTAGGCTGCTGTTTTGCCCTTATTGACTGTGTTCTTTGCCTTACAGAAGCTTCCCAGTTTTAGGAGGTCCCATTTATTTATTGTTGCTCTTAGTATCTGGTGCTTCTGGTGTTATATTTAGGAAGTGGTTTCCTATGCCCATGCTTCCAATGCTATTTATCACTTTCTCTTCTATGAGGTTCAGTGTGGCTGGATTTATATTGAGGTCTTTGATCCATTTGGGCTTGAGTTTGGTGCATGGGGATAGATATGTATCTATTTGCATCCTTATACATATTGACATCCAGTTATGTCAACACCATTTGTTGAAGATGCTTTCCTTTGTATAATTTTATCTTCTTTGACAAAAATCAGGTGTTGATAGGTGTGTAGATTAATATTAGGGTCTTCGATCCAATTCCATTGGTCCACTTGTCTGTTTTTATGCCAATACCAAGCTGTTTTCATTACTGTAACTCTATAATAGAACTTGATGTCAGGGATAGTGATGCCTCCAGAAGTTCCTTTATTGTACAGGATTGTTTAGGCTATCCTGGGTTTTTCGTTTTTCCAAATGAAGTTGACTGTTGTTCTTTTGAGGTCTGTAAAGAACTGTGTTGTGATTTTGATGGGGATTGAATCTGTAGATTGTTTTTTGATAGGATTGCCATTTTTATGTTGATCTTACCTATCTAAGAGCATGGGAAATCTTTCCATTTTCTAATATCTTCATCAATTTCCTTCTTGAAAGACTTAAAGCTCTTGTCGTACACGTCTTTCACTTCTTTGCTTAGTGTTACCCCAAGATACTGTATGTTATTTGTGGCTATTGTAAATGGTGATGTTTCTCTGATTTCTTTCTCAGCCCCTTTATCATTTGTATATAGGAAAGCTACTGATTTCTTTTGAATTGATCTTGTATCCTATCACATTACTGAAGGTGCTTATCAGCTGTAGGAATTTTTGGGTCACTTATGTAGACTATTATATCACATGTAAATAGTGAAATTTTGACTTCTTCTTTTCCAATTTGTATTCCCTTGATCTCCTTTAGTTGTCTTATTGCTTTAGTTAGGACTTCAAGTACTATGTTGAATAGATATGGAGAGAGTGGACAGCCTTGTCTTCTTCCTGATTTTAGTGGAATTGCTTTGAGTTTCTCTCAATTTAATTTGATATTGACTATTGGCTTGCTGTATATTGCTTTTTTATTATGTTTAGATACATTCCTTGTATCCCTGATCTCTTCAAAACCTTTGTAACGAAGAGGTGTTGAATTTCAAATGCTTTTTCAGCATCTAATGAGATGATCATATTTTTTCCTTTAGTTTATTTATATGGTGGATTGCATTGATAGATTTTCATATGTTGAACCAGCCCTGCATTTTTGGGATGAAGCTAACTTGATCATGGTGAATGATTTTTTTTTGATGTGTTCTTGGATTTAGTTTGCCAGTATTTTATTGAGTATTTTTGCAACAATGTTCATGAGGGAGATTTGTTTGTAATTCTCTTTCTTAGTTGAGTCTTTGTGTGGTTTGGGCATCAGGGTAACTGTAGCCTCATAAAAAACGTTTGGTAACGTTTCTTCTGATTCTGTTGTGTGAAACAATTTGAGGAAAATAGGTATTAGCTCTTCTTTGAAGTTCTGGTAGAATTCTGCACTGAAACCATCCGGCTCTGAGCTTTTTTTGGTTGGCAGACTTCTGATACCCCCTTTTTAAATTTCCTCAGGGGTTATAGATGTATTAAATTTGTTCATCTGGTTTTGATTCAATTTTAGTATGTGGTACTTATTCAAAAAATTGTTCATGTCTTCTATATTTTCCACTTTTGTGAAGAACAGGTTTCGAAGTATGTCCTAATGAGTCTCTGGATTTCCTCAGTGTCTGTTGTTATGTCTCATTTCTGTTGTTATGTTTCATTTCTGATTTTGTTAATTTGGATGTTCTCTCTTTGCCTTTTGATTAATTTGGATAAGGGTTTGTCTATCTTGTTTATTTTCTCAAAGAACCAGCTCTTTGTATTGTTTTCTTTGTTTCTAGTTTATTGATTTCAGCCCTCAATTTGATTATTTCCTGTCGTCTACTCCTCCTGGGTGAATCTGCTTCTTTTTGTTCTAGAGCTTTCAGGTGTGCTGTTGAGTTACTAGTGTGAGATTTCTCTGTTTTCTTTATATAGGCACTTAGTGTTATGAACTTTCCTCTTATCACTGCTTTCATAGCGTCCCATAGGTTTGGCTGTGCTGTACATTGATTTTCATTGAATTTTAGGAAGTCTTTAATTTCTTTATTTTTTTTCCTTGACCCAGGAGTGATTCAATTGGACACTGTTCAATTTCCATGAGTGTGTAGGCTTTCTTCAATTACTGTTGTTGAATTCTAACTTTAAGCCATGGTTATCTGGTAGGATACAGGGGGTTATTTCTTTCTTTTCTTTTCTTTTTTTTTTATTTGCCGAGGTTTGCTTTGTTACTGAGTATGTGGTCAATTTTAGAGAACATTCCATGAGGTGCTGAGAAGAAGGTATATTCTTTTGTGTTTGGTGAAATGTTCTATAGATATCTGTTAAGTTCATTTAAGTCATGACATCTGTTAGTTCTTTTATTTCTCTGTTAAGCTTCTGCTGACTGACCTGTCCATTGGTAAGAATGGGGTGTTGAAGTCTCCTACTATTAGTGTTTGGGGTTTGATATGTAATTTAAGCTTTAATAATGTTTCTTTTATATATGTGGGTGTCCTTGTATTTGGTACATAGATATTCAGGATTGAGATTTCATCTTGATGGATTTTTCCTGTGATGACTATGAAGTGTCCTTCTCCATCTCTTTTTGTTGATTTTAGCTTGAAGTTTATTTTGTTAGATATTAGAATAGCTACATCTGCTTGTTTCTTAAGTTCATTTGATTGGTAAATCTTTTTCCAATGCTTTACTCTGAGGTAATGTCTGTCTTTGAGGTTTAGATGTGTTTCTTGTATCCAGAAGAAAGATGAATCCTGTTTTTGTATCCATTCTGTTAGCCTGTGTCTTTTTATAGGTGAATTGAGTCCATTGATATTGAGATATTAATGATCAGTGATTGTTAATTCCTGTTTTTTTCAGCGGTAGTGTTTGTGTATTTCCCTTCTTTGGGGTTTGCTGTTGTGAGGTTATCTGTTGCCTGTGTTTTTGTGGGTGCAGCTAACTTCCTTGGGTTGGAGTTTTCCTCCTAGTACTTTCTGTAAGGCTGTGTTTGTGAATAGGTATTGTTTAAATCTGGTTTTGTCATGGAATACCTTGTTTTCTCTGTCTATGGTGATTGAAAGCTTTGCAGGGTATAGTAGTCTGGTCTTGCATCCGTGGTCCCTTAGTGTTGCATCACCTCTGTCCAGGACCTTCATAATTCAGAGTTTCCATTGTGAAGTTGGGTATAATTCTGATAGGTCTGCTTCATATGTTACTTGGCCCTTTTCCTTTGCAGCTTTTCATATTCTTTATTTATTCTGTATGTTTAGTGTTTTGATTATTATATGGTGAGGGAACTTTTTGTGGTTCAGTCTATTTGGTGTTCTTTAAGCTTCTTGTACCTTCACAGGGATATCCTTCTTTAGGTTGGTAAAGTTTTCTTCTATGATTTTGATGAATATATTTTCTGTGCCTTTGAGCTGAAGTTCTTCTATTATTTTTAGGTTTGGTCTTTTCACTGTCACAGATTTCCTGGATGTTTTGTGTTAAGAATTTGTTGGATTTAACATTTTCTTTGACTGATGAATCTATTTCCTCTATTGTATCTTCAAAAGTTGAGATTGTCTCTTCCATCTTTTATATTCTGTTGGTTATTCTTGCATCTGTAGTTTGTGTTCACTTACCCAGGTTTTCCATTTCCGGAATTCTCTTGGTTTGTGTTTTCTTTATTGCTTCTATTTTAGTTTTCAAGTCTTGAACTGTTTGAACTGTTTGCTTCACCTGTTTGATTGTTTTTTCTTGGTTTTCTTGGGTTTCTTTAAGAGATTTATTGATTTCTTCCAATTTTCTGTTTGTCTTTTCCTCCATTTCTTTAAGGGAATTTTTAATTTCCTCTTTAAGGGTCTCTATGATCTTCATAAAGTTATATTTAAGGTCATTTTCTTCTGCTTCTTCTGGGTTAGGATGCTCAGTTCATCCTGTTGTATGACTACTGGGTTCTGGTGTTGCCATGTTGCTTTTTAGGATGTTGAATGTATTCCCACATTGGGGCCTACCCATCTCTTCCTCCAGTTGGTGCAGGCAGTGTTTTTGCCTCTTGGTCCAATCCTTGCAGTTACTGTCTGTGCCTCAGGGAGCCACTGATATCTCTGGGGATGGATGGATTTGGGGGCTGGATTGGAACTTGTAGATTACAGGGTCTGCTTGATGCGGGGATATTGGAGCAGCCTTCTTGCAGGTGGATTGCCTGCTGCCTGGATAGTGAAACTGAGGCAGGTGGGGGAGGGACCTAGTGTTTTGCCCCAGCACCTAGTGCCTAGAGACTGCGCTGTCCAGCTAGGGAGCTCAGTTATTACAATTTTAAAGAGTTCTCTTCTATGCCTTTCTGTCTAGACTTACTTTTGGGGGTGGGGTTCTTTGTCCCTCTTTTTCAGCTGTGAGACTGCAATCATCCACACCATAACAAAGTGGTATTCTTGCCCTTTACAGTCAATGGGACCACAGATCATGAACATCCACATGGTTTCTAGCATCAGCATGTACCATAGACCTCAGCATGGTCTCAGTTGGCTGTAGAGACCACAGACATTGACATGGCTTTCTTCCATAGCACAGTTCACAGACACCATCATATTCCTCAGCAGCATCACAGGCCAAGGGTATCAACATGGTTTCAGGAGGCAGCACAGACCACAGGTATCCACATGACCTTAGATGGTAAAATATGCCATAGAGATGAGCAAGATCACGAAGCTGCAGTAGGACCACAAACCCAGACATGGACCTAGCAGCAGCATGGGCAACAAATACTAATATAACCTCCTGTGGTAGCTCCAATTGTGGATATTTACCTGGCCTCCAGAGGTAGCATGGGACTCAGATATCAACACGGCTTCCAATGGCAGCCCAGACCATGGATAGTCACATGGATCTCAGACTCCCACATGGCCTGGAGCAGCAGACCATAGATGTCCACATGGCCTCCAAGAGTAACATGGACCATAGAGTTCTTTCCAGGATGTCCACTCTAGAAAATGAACAAGTCTTCAGAAAATTAGGAAGCAACCTTCCTCAAGACCCAGTAATACCACTTTTGGGTATATATCCAAAAGACGCTCAATCGTGCCACAAGCACGTGTGCTCAACTATGTTCATAGCAGCTTTAGTTGTCATATCCAGAAACTGGAAACAACCTAAATGCCCCTCGATCAAAGAATGGATAAGAAAAATGTGGTACATTTACACAATGGAGTACTACACAGCAGAAAAAAATAACGACAGCTTGAATTTTGCAGGAAAATGGATGGAACTAGAAAGCATTATTTTGAGTGAAGTAACCCAGACACAGAAAGACAATTGTCACATGTATTCACTCAAAGGTGGTTTTTAAACATAAGGCAAAGAAAACCAGCTTACAGACCACAATTCCAGAGAATTTAGACAACCATACAGACACTAAGAGAGACTTACATAGATCTAATCTATGTGGAAAGTAGAAAGTATAAAAAGACAAGATCTCCTGAATAAATTGGGAGCATGGGGACCTTGGGGGAGGATTGAAGGGGGGAAGGGAGTGGCAGGGAGGGGAGCAGAGAAAAAATGTAGAGCTCAATAAATATCATGGGAAAAAAAGAAAATGAACAAGTCTTCTTCTCAGACATCCTGCCATTGCTCAGAGCATGGCCATCCTGCAGCTGGGCAGTGTGTTGGGGTGGGGCAGGTGCGGGCCGAGTCTGTGCAAGCTCCATGCTGCTGCATACCATTCTGTCATCCCTACTCAGCAACGACACATTCCTGTGTCCATCTTAGCCTTCTCTCATCCCCATGGCCGTTCTTGCTTCTCTAGTTCTGTCTCTCTCACTGTAAACTCACTACTCTGTCCTCCATCTTTCCCACTTCTCCATCAAATATTTGTTTGTCATAGTGTCATTGGAAACTGCAGTTTGTCACACAAGACATATATGTGACACCCAAACAGCTTTACATACAGACAGTCATTCCAAACCAGTCATTGGCCTGGTTCAAGGTTTCTAGTTTCTGAAGTACCGCATATACTGAACCATTGCTGAGACTCGTCTTGGGTATCCTACTGTTGCCCAGAGTCAGGGTGATGTTGTGGATAGACAGGGTGTCTGGGGCAGATTCTGTTTCAGCTCCTGACTGCTGCATACCTCCCCACCTTGGATGTCTGCAGCCCTGAGGCTCTTTAGGCTGAATATTCATATTGGTAGCCTTAGAACAGCACCACTGTGTAGTGGCATTTCATTTGTATTTTAATAAATAAAGCTTGCCTGAAGATCAGAAAAGTAAAACAGCCACATTGGCCAGCCTTACAGACCCGGCAGCAGTGACACACACCTTTCATCCCAGTAGCCACACTAGTTTGCCATAGAAACCAGGTGGTAGTGGTGCATGCCCTTAACCCCAGAACTAGAGAGGATTATAAAACAGGAGGAGACAGTTCTCAGGCTCAGTCTCATTCTGAGGTTTCCTGGAGGCAAGACCACCATTTTCAGACTGAGGTCGAGGTAAGAGTCAGTGGTTGGCTGCTTTGCTTTTCTGGTCTTCAGGTTGAACCCAAATTTCTGTCTCCGAGTTTTTATTAATCATGCTTCACTGCTATCTCCCAGCAGTGAAAGCAGCCCGGGCACCAACAGCAGCCGTTTCATGCTGCACGGTGGGGCTAAGATCATCTCTATTCGGTAATGACTTCCGGATCTGTAGGCCCGACTCTTCCGCACACTCCAGCAGCTCATGTGTGGTGGGGGGTAGACCTATTCAAAATGCTGAATCTGGGCCTGCATGGCAGCCCAGTTGGTCAACCCCGGCCTTTCCCAGGCTGGAGTCCACCGTGTGAGAATCCTCCTGTAATATATCTCAAACTTTGTGATATATCTTAAGGTCCTTCCGGAATTGTTCTTTTTGGCTCTCTGGTGTCTTTTGTGATTCCATATGAATTTTATGATAGTTTTTTTCTATTCATGGGATGGGGATTTTGATTGGGATTGCACTGGGTAGGTGAATAAACTTTGGTAAATGGTCATTTTCACACTATCACTTCTGCCAATCCACGAGTGTAGGATGGCTCCATTTTCTAGCGTCTTTATCTTTCTCTAGAAGTTTAAAGGTGTCATTGTAGAGGTCCTTCACTTGCTTGGTTAGGTTTATTCCTAGATGTTTTATTTTCTTTGAGGCTATTGTGAATGGGAGTGTATCCATGACCTCCTCCCCTTTATGTTTGTTGTTGATGTCTACATAAACTATTGATTTTCAGAAGTTGAAACTGATAGACTTTTTAGAATCTCTCTGGTACCATGTAATCTGTAATAGGGCTAGATTGACTTTTTTCCCAATTTATATCCCTTTAATTTTCTCCTCTTGCTTTATTGTTCCAGTGGGTACTTCTAGTATGATGTTGGAAAGGAGTGGGAATAGTAGGCATCTCTGACCCCTGTCTCATTCCTGACTTCCCTGAGATTTCTTCAAGCTATTTTTCATTTAGGTTGATGTTGGCTATGAGTTTATCATATACTGTAGGCATAGATTGTGTGTTCTTTTCCAAGCTGCTCAGACATGAATAATCACACAAAAGCCATATTAATTACAAACTTGTTTAGCCAATAGCTTAGGCATATTCCTAGCTAGCTCTTGCATCTTAAATTAGCCCATTTCTATTCATCTGTGTATCACCACAAGGCTGTGGCCTATTGGTAAGGTTCTGATGGTGGCATCTGTCTTCTTCACAGCTACATGCCATCTCTTTGACTCTGCCTACTCTCTCTATATATATCTCTTCCAGCCTGGATATATTCTGCCCTGCCATAGGCCAAAATGGTTTTATTCATTAACCAATAAAAGCAACACATATACAGAAGGACATCCCATAACAACTTTCATTATGTTGAGGTATGTTCCCTCTAGCCTTACATTTCTCTGGGACTTTTATCATGAAGGCATGTTGGATTTGGTTAAAGACCATTTCTGCATCTATTGTGTTAATCATGTGATTTTTGCCTTTAGGTCTATTTATGTGATATTTTATATTTATTGATTTGCATGTGTTGAACTCATCCCTGCATTTTAGGGATGAAGTCAAATTTGTCATGGTGGATAATTTTTTGTGTATTTCCATATTCTGTTTCTCAGTATTTTATTGAACATTTTTGAGTCTGTGAATCAGGGATATTAGTCTGTAATTTTCTTTTTGGTGTTTTTGTGTTCTTACCTGATTTTGGTATTAGAGTGCATTGGCTTCACAGGAGTTTGGGAGTATTCCTACATGACTACTTTTTGAATAGTTTAAGAACTAGCTGTAGATCTTCTTCAAAAGTGATAGAATTCTGATACTAATCCATCTTGCTCTGGAATTTTTATTATTATTTCTATCTCATTTGTTATGGGTCTGTTTAGGTTGTTGACTTCTTCTTAGCTTAATTTTAGTGGTTCAGCTGAACATAGAAATTTATCCATTTCTTTTAGGTTTCCACCTTAAGTACAGGAGTAGAAATTTTAAAAATGTTTCCTTATAAGATGATGAATTTCTTTGGTGTCTGTTTTAATGTTATCCTGTTCATTTATGATTTCTGTTAACTTTGGTTTTCTCTTTCTTTCTTTTTTGGCCAGTTGGGTCAAAGATCTATCAATCTTATTTATCTTCTAAAAAACAAAACAAAACATACAAAGACAAAACAAAACAAAAACCCAGCTCTAATACTGTTTATTTTGTTTTGTTTTGTTTCTATTTCATTGATTTCTGTCCTGTTTCTATTTCATTGACTTTTATTATTTCTTGCAGTCAACCTGTTTGGATTTGATTTTTTGTTTTTCCACTTTTTAGTTGCATTATCATGTCATTTATTTGTGCTCTTTTGAGGTTTTTTTTGTGTAGCTGTGGCTGTCTTAGTACATGCTTTGTAGACCCAACTGGCCTCAAACTTACAGAGAGTCACCTGCCTCTGTTTCCTGAGTACTGGGACTAAAGGCATGTACCACCCATACATCTTTCATGATTTTTTTTTGGTCTCTTTCTGATTTGTTCTAAATAGATGCTCAAAGCTATAAATTCCACTCATTCCCATGCTTCTCAATGTGTTCTAGAGGTTTTGTTGTGTTGTGTTTCACTTTCATTTAGTTCCAGGAAGATTTTGCTTTCTCCACTTCTTCTTTGAACCACTTGTCATTTAGTAATGAGTTGCTTAAACTCCATGCTTTTATGTATTTGCTAGACATTTGTTTGCTGTAAATTTCAAGTTTTATTGTATGAGAGATTTCAATCTTTTTGAATTTGTAAAGATTTGTTTTGTGTCCCAGGATGTACTCTCTTTTAGAAAAACTTCTGTGTGTTGTAGAACAGAATATTTGTTTAGCTATGTAAAGGTATGTTGCATTTGTTTATTCAGCATTTGTTTAACTACAGGAACATGTGTTGCTGTTTCACTTTGCCTGCTTAAGGTCCCTGATTGGTCTAATGCAAAGCTGAGGAGCCAATCGCTAGGCAGTAGAGGGATAGACAGGGCTGGAAGGCAGACAGAATAAGCAGCAGAAGGAATCTAGGCTGGAGAGAGAACAAAGGAGAAAGAGCAGAAGATGTCTGGAGCCAGCCAGCCGGGAAGCTGCCAGCCACCCAGACATGGAAGAAGCAGGAAAGTAGGACATGCAGAATGAAAGAACGGTACAAAGCCCTAAGGCAAAACATGGATGAAGAGAAGTAGGTTAGACTAAGTTATAAGAGCTGGTGGACCGAGCCTAATCTAAGGCTGAGCATCCATAACTAATGATACTTCTCTGTGTCATGATTTGGGGGCTGGTGGTCCAAGAAAGTCTGCTACAGTGTGCTGCTTTTGTGAGGAGAGTGTTTATTCTTTGCTGTTTGGTGGAATATTCTCTAGATATCTTTTAGGCCCATTTTTTGCATGTTGTCAGTTAATTCTTATATTTCTTCATTTATTTTTTGTTCAGGTGACCTTTCTATTGTAGAAAGTATTGAAATCACCTACAATTGATGCTAATCTGTGTCTTTAAATCCAGTGGTACATTATAAAAGTAAAATTAGGTACCCCAGACTTTTCTGTGCTTGTGTATATACATGAAAGTGTGTATGTGTGTGTGTGTATGTGTGTGTGTGTATGTGTGTGTGTGTAATGTTTTCCTCTCATTAGCATGAAGTGCCCCTTTCTATCTTTTCTGATTAGTTTTAATTTGAAGTCTGTTTTGTCAGACTATAGCATAGTGATTACTGCCTGCTTTCTGGTCCCACAGAAATACTTTTGTCCATCCTTTTACTCCAAGGTGATACCTAACCTATCTTTAAAGCTAAGATGTGGTTTTTTTTTTTTTTTGTAGACAACAAATAGATCTGCTGTATGCCATTGACTTGGAATTCTTCTCCCTTGTCCATGTCTGTAATTCCAAGGGTTTTTGTTGTTGCTGTTGTTGTTGTTTTCATGATATCCCTCATTTCCTGTATGTTTCTTTCTGGTGCTTTAAAATTTTTTCGCAATCCTTGCTTACTTGATGTGGATCTTTTATCTTTGAGTCCAGATAGTCTAGCTTCTGCTTGATTCATTCTACTTGCAAGGCTTCCCTTGGAGTTTTCAGTTATTGCGTTTTTTCAATTCCATCATCATCTCTGCTTGAGTCCAATTCAATGTTTCTAGCTTCTTTGAATTCAAGTACTGGATTGCCTTTGTCATTCCATCAGCCTTACATCTGTGTTTTCTTGGGTATCTCTCAGGCATTTATTCTTCTGAAGTCCCTTCCTTTTTATCTCATTGAGCTTTTTCTTTCTGTCTTCTTTTAACCTCTTGAATCCTTTCATGGAATTTAAGATTTGTTTTTAAATCCTGTGTCCTGGGATTCATCTAAGTCATTCTCAATGAAAAACATTTTTACAGAACTGGCAGGTTCTGGAGAGAAGGTACTGGCTAGATCTTTCATATCGCTGGTATTTTTACAATGAGCTCTGAGTGCATGAACTTTTTGTTAGCTCTAAGTCTTATATAGACAGAACAGGTTGGGGCAGAAGAGAAAATGCATGGGTAGGTTGGAGGAGGTAGGAGGTCTAGCTGTGTGGAGAGGCTAGATGTGGCACAGAAGGGACCTATGGGTGGTGGCAGGTATGTGTGTTATGCTTAGACCCTGAAGAAGAAGTTGTTGAAGTTATTTTGTTTGTTTTTTGCAGGTGTCTCTCTGTGGGGAGTGTGGAGGTGTATCTCTGGGTGCATATGTGTGTATGTGTGCATGAGTATATGTGTATGTGTTTATGTGTGTGTGTTTGTGTATACATGTGTACGTATGCATACATTGCATACATGTATGTGTATATGTGTGTGTGCATGTGTATATGTGTATGTATTTGTTTGTATATGTGTGTGTATGTGTACATGTGCATATTGTGTATTGTGCAGGTGTGTATGTGTATATATATGTGTATCTGTGCATGTATATATATATGTGTGTATGTGTGCGTTCGTATGCAAGTGTGCATAGGACAGGTGAGCGTGACATTAGGAGTATTACTTGGTTGCTCTCCCCTTTATTCATTCAGGCAGGACCTCTCAATTGAACCTGCCCTTACAACTAGTCTAGCTAGCCGGCTTGCTACAGAGATACTCTGTCTCCACCTTCCTGGAGGCTAGAATTATAGATGATGGCTCTATTCACCCTGTATTTTTGTGAGTACTGTGGGTTCAAACTCTTGTCCTCCAGAGTCATTATTTATCTCTAGTGCCATCTCCTTAGCCCCTTGTTCAAGTTCTTTAGTCAAGAATATTGCTACTCCATCCCTTGGAAATGCATGAGAACACAGCGCCCAGCCCAGTAGCTTTGTGGATGCTGACTGCATCCTTAAGTTCCTACCTATGGCCAATAATTTAATGAATGGAAGTCAGCTCCCTGTGAGGCCAACACACAACAGCACTCTCTTCTTTCTGCAGCTGAGAATGCAGCCCAAAAGAAACCCTATTGAGAGACCAACCAACATTTGTAACCTTGGCTGCACCCTGTTGAGAGACCAACCAACATCTTCATCCTTGGCTGCAGTAGGGAAGACTCTCATTATTCAGAATTGGATCTTCTTAGGAGATGGGTTCTAGGCCAAATCTGAATCACAACCCACCCTTACTCCAAACAATTGATCGATTTCTGTATTATCTTGTACTAAAGGAGCTGGCAGGACGTGGAATCAGATGTTGTAATGTATATGGAATGATGTCTATTACTGATTATATCTTGTACCTGAATAAATAATAAAGTCAATTCTGTATCATCTGGTATAAGTTCAGTGGTTTCAATATGCAAAAGCGCTCTTTCTGCATATTGTGAATCAGTAATTAATGAAGTCTCAATTTTCCTTTTATAATTAACTAAGAGACCTTTTCCACATAAGTTTTAATTTTTTACTTAGTTGATGTGGTAAAAAGACCCATTTAAAATAATATCTTCCCTCTGAATTAAAATTTCTATAGGAGAATGTTTGGAGGGTAATATGACCACAACGCAGTTAAGATATGAATTCACATGACCCACATTTGCCTCCTGTAATTTCTTTTCCATCATTAATTAGCAGGAATAGACCCAGCAGAAATTGTAGTACTGTTCACTAATGATGAAATTGACAAATTATGGCAAGAAAGTGAACTCTGGCAAAGACTTGCAGTAAATTTTTGGGAGAGATTAACAATAACTATCCCCAAAGCAAAAGAATTCGACTTAGAACTAACCGATCGTTCCTCACATTGTACAGGACAAACCAATAACTGGAGCCCCTACATTCTATACTGATGCAAACAGATCATGAAAGGCAGGTTACAAATCAGAAAAGTTACATAAAGTGGAACAAAGCCCTTATGATTCTGTCCAAAAGTCAGAATTATATGCTATTCTCCTGGTACTAAGGAATATTAAAGAACCTCTCAACATAGTTACTGATTCACAATATGCATAAGAGTTGTTTGGCATAAAGGTAAAATCTCTCTACTGAAACATACTACATACTTACTTACTTCTCAATATAATGATAGTTGCAATTTACTCTGCTGAACTTATACCAGATGATACAGAATTGACTTTATTATTTATTCAGGTACATTACACACATTACACACATCTGATCCCATATGGGATCCTCTAGTACAAGGTAATATAAAAATTGATCAATTATTGATTGGAACTGTGCTGAAGACATCAGAATTTAATAAAAACATTATGTCAATAGCAAAGGTTTAAAAAAGACCTTTTCTAACACATGGCAACAAGCCAAGGGAATTATAAGGAGATGTCCTACTTGTTCTTTATACAACCAAACACCTCTACCTGCAGGGAGTAACCCAAAGGCTACTCAAAGGAATGGAATCTGGTAGATGGATGTGTTTCCTTTTGTAGAATTTGGGAAATTAAAAT
The DNA here is from genome assembly GCA_004026605.1 of Ondatra zibethicus. Taxonomy (NCBI): domain Eukaryota; kingdom Metazoa; phylum Chordata; class Mammalia; order Rodentia; family Cricetidae; genus Ondatra; species Ondatra zibethicus. Next base: position 52,222 of record PVIU01011080.1, read on the forward strand.
ATATACACCACACCTTTGATAGCTATTCGGGTTTTCAATGGGCAAACGTTTTGTGTTTGGAAAAGGCTGAGTTGGTAAATACACATTTAATAGAAGTTACAGCCATCATGGATATACCCTCAAAAATAAAAACAGACGATGCTTCTGTGTATGTCTCTAAGAAAATGAAACAGTTTTTTTGCTTATTATGATATAAAGCATATTACAGGTATACCACACAATCCTACAGGTCAGGCAGTTATAAAAATCAAATCAAACTATTAAGGATATGTTAAATAAACAGAAAGGGATGATAAATACCCACAGAAATGATTGCATAATGTTTATTAACCTTGAATTTTCTTAAAGCTAATAAGAAAGGAACAGAAACTGCAGAGAGACATTGAACAATAGAAAAACCTTCTGAATTAAATCAGCCAGTGTACTTCAAGGATGTATTGACCTCAGAATGTAAACAGGAGGATGTGCTACATTGGAGAAGGGATTTCACTCTTGTATTCACAGGAGATGGAAAAACTATTGATACTATCAAAATTAATCAAGATTGAGTTTGAAAAGGAGAAACCTCTTGATAAAGAGAAATAATAGCTAATCCACAGAGGTGACAATTCTAAAAGTTGTAAGGAAACCTCACAAGGGTTGGGGGCAGGGTTCTGCTCTTGTCTTTGCAAGAAAATGCACATCATTGAAAAGTCGAGAGACCTTGGGCATCTAGATGCCTAAAGAAGAAAAGATAGTTATCCAGAAAGAATCACCAAACAAAGAAAAATCTGATTTATAATACCAATATTCTCTGCAGGGTAAAATCTCTCTACTGAAACATACTACATACTTACTTACTTCTCAATATAATGATAGTTGCAATTTACTTAAAAACCAAAGCTGGCTTTGAAGTCGAACTGCGGCTCTCTCATTCTCTAAACCTAAGTATGTTGTTAAAAGAAAAACTCAGAGTTTCTCTCTCATGTCAGGTGAGCCACCTGATACAGGACAAAAGGAAAATAAAAATCTAGAGACTAAAGTTATCAGAACACTGCTTTAAAAAATTCTACTTCTCCCCATACCTATTTTTGTCTCTATGGTATCTTTATGGTATTTTGTCTCTATGGTATATATATATATATTTGATATATATCAAAATTCAAACTTTCTTTTTCGATATGACTAATATTTAAGTTTTCCACAGTGAACAATAAGTTTTCCTAGAGAAATCTCTGAAGTCTCCAGGAAGAAGATGTGGCCCCACAACAATGATTTCACCTGGTTCATATTATGTCATTCAGCTGATAGCACCACTTAAATATTGACTTTGTACTACAAACTGCTCAAAATAATTTCAAGGTGGCTATCTGAAATGATCCAGGCTAACAGACTGCTACTCTAGCCAGCACTTGAGACAAGCCCTGCACTTTCCATTATGCAGAGACTGGCCAAAAAATGATACAGATAACTCTTCTAGGACTTGACAATTAACCCAAATTTTTCTTTTCAGAATCACCTAAAGATATCGTCACCCCCCAGACAGCAGAAAGTAAATTTAAGAATATCATGCCCATATTCCCAAGAGGTGGGGTGGGTAGTTTTTGGTTGTTCAATGGAATGTAGATATTTGTCATTGTTTAGGGAATTGGTTACAAGTTTTTATTGCTAATGGTCAGGAAAAAGGCTAAACAAAAGAAATTAAATTCAAGGTTCTTGTTTTGAAAAGAAAAAAGGGGGATATAGATAGGATAGGTAAAAGGGTAGATTATTGAATCTACTTTAAAAGAATAATGGGAAGATATAGCTATAACATAGGCTCTTTTTTATGACAATGAGACATTTCTGTTCCTGGCAGTACCAATCTACTTTAGAGAAGATAATGGGCATCAAAAAAAACTCCATATGGAGTTTACTTTCTTTGTGGCAAAAGTAAGCCCCTGGGCAAGAAAATATCCCTGCCTCAACTGCTGACAGTATATTCTCCTAATTGGACAAGCAGAACACACAAAAAAGTGACTACCAAACATTGTCAAGGCAAGAAATGACAACCCTTCAGAATATCCTGCTTCACAGAAAAGTCTGTTCGATATGCTAGGCATGTAGGGCAAAGATGGATACCCCATTGTTGCAGAGGAACTTAGAGTGACTGTCCAGGTAGCCAGCTGTTTCTGTCATTTCTCACATTTTTAGGACATAACTTGCTTGCAGTTCCTACTTACTCGTTAATATTATTTCCTTCTTGGGTCTCTGAGATAGTTGAAGACTAGATAGTTATAGTTACAGTTTTCTTTGATTACCTGATGCAGAAAGCAAATTATTATAGAAAGTAAATTAGATACATGACTTTGAACTCACCAAGATAGGATAGATACGGAGTATTTTCTCTGAATTTTCAAAATGCAAGTGGACTAGACATTGTTGACTTATTTATTGCCTGTATACATTGTATATAGTCATTGGTACTAGTTGCATATATTTTTCTTATATTTGTTATAGCATTCTTTTTATTTTCAACAAAAGGGAAAATGTGGTGATATTTTATTTGTATTTTAATAAATAAAGCTTGCCAGAAGATTGGAGAGTAAACAGTTGCACTGGTCAACCTTACAGACTAGGCAGTGGTGACATACAACTTTAATCCCAGTAGCCACACTAGTTTGCCACAGGAACTGGGCGGTAGTGGTGCACGCCTTTAATCCCAGCACTAGAGATGAATATAAGATGGGTAGAGACAGTTCTCAGGCTCAATCTCATTCTGAGGATTCCTAGAATCAGTATTGCTATTTCAGACTGATGTAGAGGTAAGAGCCAGTGGCTGACTGCTTTGCTTTTCTGACCTTCAGGTTGAACCCCAATATCCGTGTCTGAGTTTTTATTAATTGTGCTACAGAAAGGGGCTGGGGAGGTGGCACCGCTGGATAAGTATTTGTCTCAAAGGGTTAGGTCCTGAGTTCAATTCCCAGAACCCACTTTAAAAATGCTGGGTGCAGTGGCTAGTATTTGTAATCCCAATAATAGGAGGCACCGAAAAAAAAATACTTGGGTCTTCCTGACCAATCAGTCTAGACTACTTGGTGAGATCCAGTCTCAGAAAAACAAAGAGTGGGTGAATGGTGTGTGAGGAAACAATACTGGAAGTAGTTGCCTGACCTCCAGATGCATGTACATGTGTGTGCACACATGTGCACATATACAAAGAAGGAGGAGTCACATCTAATGTTTCACAGAATGCTCAAGCATGAAGTGCCATATCAAACACTGTGGAGGCCAGTTTGCTTACTAAGCCTCTTTCCTGGGCAGGCAAGTTTCTCTCTAGATACTAACCTGTGGTGGTTTAAATATGAATAGCCCCCATTGGCTCATATAGTTCAATGCTGGTCACCAAGGAGTGGAATTGTTTAATAGGATTACAAGGATCAGGAGGTGTGGCCTTTTAGGAGTAGGTGTGACTTTGTTGGAAAAAGTGGGTCACTGGGAGTGGGCTTTGAGGTTTCAAAAGTGCATGCTAGGCCCAGCCCAGTGTTCCAGTGTTCTCTCTCTCTCTCTTTCTCTCCTGGCCTGCAGACCAGGATGTAGCTCTCAGCTACTGTTCCATACCAGGCTTGCCACCATGATTCCCACCATAATGATAATGGACTAAAACCTCTGAAACCTTAAGCAAGCCCTCAATCAAATGCTTTCTTTTGTGAGAGTTGCCTTGGCCATGGTGTCTCTTCACAGCAACAGAATAGTGACGACAACACAATCTGTTCTTCCTCTTCGCCCATATCACCTGCTGTTTTGGAGCAGTGGTTCCCAACCTATGAGTCATGACCCGTTTAGGGGTCAAATGACCCCTTTACAGAGGTTGCCTAAGACCATCGGAAAACACAGATATCTACATTACAATTTATAACAGTTGCAAAATTACAGCTATGAAGTAGCAATGAAATAATTTTATGGTTGCGGAGGGGGGTCACCACGACATGAGGAGCTGTATTAAAGGGTTGCGGTCTTAGGAGGGTTGAGACCCACTGCAACTGTTTCAAGTCACTCACTCTCAACCCCTGTTTGAAGGCTTTGAAAACCCTTCTTTAAGCTGCCATCTTTACACCCAGCCTCAAGAACTCATGCTTGCATCCCACAGCGTTGGGGCGGTTGACCACAGCCTGTAGGTTTTCTGGGCTATTTTTAGAGTGTGAGTTATGCAGAGCACTGTTTACATTGGTCAAATTAGCTGACTTCTTAGCAGGAGGCCCTTTCATTTCCAACAGATCGACATTACCTTCATTTTGTCACTTCTAGCGTGGTCCCCGTTCTTGGGAGGTGGGGGCGGGAGCCCCGCAAGTGAACAATAGCTGTTACAAGTATCTGCTCATGGAGAAAGGCAAGACACACCAATGGAATTTATTTGTCTATTTATTTACTTTTTGGTAATAAGCATGCTGTCAGACTTCAGCAGTGCCAAATAGATTTAGCTCACCCCAAAACAGAACCAGTTCTAGGTGGTTCTAGCACTCTTTGTTTCTGATAGCTGCGTTTCTGGGATGGTTTGCTTCTGTTCTCTTGTCTGTAAAATATGCTGACAAGGTGATCACTTGCTTAAAACCTAAGGAGGGAGACACATTTCCCAGTGCATGGAATGAGCCGAATGAGAGGTGTATGTGGGGGGGGATGGACAGATTGTAAGCACAAAATGCACAGGGCCCTGAAATGGCCCCATCGTGTGTTCTAGCTAACCAGATGTTTTAAAGATCATACCTGGAATGCTACCTGGCGTTTGAGTACATTGTGCTCCGCGCCGTGTGCCACAGTTTGCCATCTTAGTACAGCCTGAAACCTCGCTCAAAGCTCAGCTTACGGCCCCATCATTTTAGGGTCATAATACAGCTTTAAAAGTTCCTCCATGGCTTCCCCTTCATGTGCAAAACACATTGCACATTATAAATTCTCCTTTGCTAATCCGCACCAATTCCTTGCCTGACTGGCACGTTCTCTAGTCTGTAAGATCTCTCTCTCCTCTCAAGCTAGGCGAGTGTGCACCATTACAGACCACATCTCAGAAAATGTGCAGCCCTTGACTTATATCCATACTAATAATGATCATTAAGTAACCCCGGAGGAAAATGGAACACTCCGAGCAAGTGACATGAAGCAGATGTGGCCTCAGAAGTAACCTCTCAAAACGTCCATTGGATGTGACATCCTTCCAAGTCGTAGATTTGCCATCATTATGGATTGTTTAAATATATGAAGTGAGATTTAGCAGCTGGAGAACACTTGGTTATCTGCTTCACAGTGTTAAATCCCAATAAATGTTTTGAACCTTGAGTTGGTATGTAACATTACCAAATCATTCTTTCTATTAAATGAAACTCTTTGGATCTCATGGCACAGCTGAGATTTGTAATAGCAAAGGATTACGGGCCACATGTTAATCCAGTGTAACATATGCTCACATAATTATTATAGCTATGTTTCAGAAGTTGTTAATTTTAGCGTGTAACATTCTTTTAAATGTTATAGTGAGAGGTGTCTTAGAGTCTAGGAGCAGGGCCACGCAGAGAGCCCTCAGGCTAGGGTTCCATGCTGTTTGGTTTGGTTAAATATTAGTTGAGGGGAAAGAAATAGAAAGCCTGCTTGCTATAATTAGAACTACCTGTTTGGTTAAATAGACATCCTGCTGGGTTGTTTGGGCAGGAGTCAAGCTTAGAAGCTTTGTTCCATCCCAGTTCCAGCAGACTGTAAAAGGGCTCAGATACTGCTGACCAGTCTAACGTCAATTCTCATGAGCCTTCCCATGCTCATAACAATTAGTCTTGGCCATTGTATGTTGGGAGGAAGCCGCTTGCTGGTTCCTGGCTGCTCAGTCCCTAAATAATCACACAGAAACTATATTATTTAAATCACTGCTTGGCCCATTAACTCTAGCTTCTTATTGGCTAACTCGTACATGTTAATTTAACCCATCTCCATTAATCTATGTATCACCACGTAGCTGTGGCTTACTGGGTAAAGTTCCGTGCAGTATCTGTCTCTGGAGGGACTACATGGCTTTTCCCTGACTCTGCCTCCTTTCTCCCAGCATTCAGTTTAGTTTTCCCTGCCTACCTTTATTCCCTGCACAGGCCCAAGACAATTTCTTTATTAACCAATGGTATTCACAGCATACAGAGGGGACTCCCACATCAATTGTATTTTCCTTGGCTCTAACACAAAGATCGCAGAAGTCTTCTTCCTGGGACATGTTGTGCAGTGTGGAACCGATACCTCCAGAATCAGTTGAGAAAACAAAGAAGTAAACAGCTGATGACAGCATGGGGCTCAGCTCTCAGATCACAAGCCAGTGACTACTCAGCTTCTTTATTTTCTCAGGTCAAGTTTGTCCCCTAAGTGCTGGGTTTTGCTGAAGGAGGTGAGAGGGAGCTGATGAAGCATCAAGCAGGTGGATGAGTGTCCCCAGTTCTCAGTGCCTTCCTGGACACTGACACTTCCTGATTCCCTCTTGCTGGTTCTGTCCTGGCTCCTTCTCTTGTGTTCCCATCTGTAAGACCACAGCTCCTATGACTTTCTTTATTGCTTCTGACTGCCTGGGAATTGTTTTGTGACTCTAATAGTATTTGAGCAAGAGAGCTTTTCTGAGGTGAAATCTCAGTTTATCTAGGAATCCCCTGATGCCATCTTCTTTGGAGGCCATTTCTAGGAAGTAAGTCACAGTGGTTCCTCACTATTGTACCTTGCGAATCGGGGTTGATTCCTTCCTATGTCTTAATTGGGTTCCTGGGATCAGGCAGTCAGGGTCTTTATCCCGTCAGTTCTGCTGATGTCTGCCCTTTCCTCCAACTCTACTGACCTGCTGGAAATCCATTTCTAATTTTAAGAGAATAGCATTCATCTTGTAGCATCTGTGGCATTAGTTTCTGGCTCCTTAACAGTCACCCAAACTTGGGGGCATTCTAGTCCCTGTATACTATTTGCATTTAGCTGGCTTATGGTTGTAGGAGTGTCCAAAAAGTTGCCTACCAGTTTCAAGAGTGTGCATGGGTTTATTCTGCATGACCATGTGATGCTGGGTTATTACCTCCAAAGTTCATGCTTAAGAACTGACTTTTTTTCTTTCAAATAACATACAAATAAGAGCAAAAACCAAACCAAACAAAAACCTCTCCATGTTTTAAGTAAGCTTTTGATTTTATTTGTTTCCTCCAAATATTCGAATTGAGTGCATTGTTGGTGGAATCCATTATGTCTATCACTAGTCCCTTCCCTTCCTCGGACCAACCAAGCTTTGGAGTAAAGACAGATATGAGAATAGGAAAAGGAAGGAAATTCTGGAAGGAGAAATCATTAACCGCTTCCAAATATTAAGGCATTGATGTGTATGAAGTGCTTACACTCTCGGTACAGTTTTCAACGATTATTGTACGGCATGTTCACCACCTCCGAAGGCCAGCACCTTTCTGTATTTATTCTCAGCAGGAAGAGATTTAAGCTCAGAGAAGTCATGTGGCTTGTCCAAAATCAATAAGCAGAACATGTGAGCTAGGAACCATATGCCTGTGACTCCAGAGCCCAGGAGATTTTCCTTATAACGGTGCTGAGGGGTGGGTAGGGAGGGCAAGAGGGATTCCCCCAGGATTCAGATGGGGCTGGGCTGGGAGCTGCTTGGGAACTGGGAAGGATTGTCACAAGTCCCCCTGCTGTTCACTCAGGATTAGGAAACAGGGCCCTATTCTTGCTGCCCAGAAATGCAGATCCATGACTAAGCACAAACACTGCACTTCACGTCAGCAGTCCGCCCGTGAGGATCTTCAGTGTCCATTCTCTCTCTTCTCATAAATGGAGCAAGCTTCTAGGAAAGACACTAAGCCCGGATGAGGCATATAGGCCGCTGGGGTCTCTCTGCTCACCTGGTGTTGTGTATGGCAAATGGGCATGTGTATGTTGTCAGAGGCCCGAGGTCAACCTCAGGTGTCATTTCTTAGGCTCCGTACACCTTGATCTTTGAGACAGTGTCTTTCTCTTGGACCTCGAGTTCCTTGATTAAGCCAGGTTGGTCTTCTTAACCAAGCCCCTGGGATTGATCCATCTCTTTTCTCTCTACTTTACCCCTGGGAGTATTAGTGCCACCTTTTTATATGGGTGCTGGGGATGGAACTCAGGTCCTTATGCTTGCACGGCAAGCCCTTTGCCTACGGCGCCATTCTCCAACCAACACAGATCTATTCTTTACTTTGTCCCTTCTCTCCATGACGATCAAATAAATGGTCACGAGTCACAACAAACTTCTGCTCTCCCTATAATCACAAGACAATCTTAGGGAGCAAATGTTTTCCATTCTGATATAAGTCCCCAAATGGAGAAAGGTGCCAACACAGCAGCCAGTGTTGTTGCACAAAGACAAGCTTCCTTTGCTGTGTTCTAGGAGGGGTTGGGGAGTGGATTGGCCATGTTTTTTTTTTTTTTAAACCACATTCAATTAAACTCATAAATGATCTTCTTCTAAAAGAACTAATTTTATAGCAGGGTGGAGAAGTCAGTAAAGCCCTTAAAGAGGCTTGAACCTCCTTCTGTTTCCACTGAAAGGCCACACTCAACTGCAGCCCTTGTTAAAAGTTAAACCGGGAGATGTCTCTGAGGAGAAATTCAAGCTTTCCTTCCAGCTTGGACTGGTCATGAATAGTGATTATCGGACTGTAATTGGAATCAGATGTACTGCCCTTGCGTTCCAGTCTACTGGAGATTATTTTTTCCCCTTATAAATCGAGCAAAATAGTCATTGGCTTGAGGATCGACCTGTTCATAAAGAGGCACAGTGCTGGGAGCGCGGAGCTGCTCCAGGAGCGCAAGCTAAAAGCCCATTTATAATTCTCTAGCTGGGACCAGGTTAGGAGCCGCGTGCCCTTCTTCCCACAGCTGAGCAGTTGCCACCCAGCCTCCTCCTGCAACTCGTGAGTGAAAGAGAGAAAGAAGTGTGGATAAAAGAACCGCCAATGCTGGCTCCTGGTGTCCAGGCCTCACAGTGCATAGATGATGCCATGCTGAGCGGAGACAATACAACCCTGGAGCTCTTAGAAAGGTTGTTTACAGCCTCCACACTAAGTGCTATCGGGATGGTGTGTGTAGATATCGGGTTTGATTCTTAGGAGAATTTTCCACAAAAGACATAAAAACGCTAGCATTGGGGATGGGGAACACTCCGTGGGTAAAGTGCTTGCTATGCAAGTGTGGGGACCTGAGTTCGAATCCCAGCTCCTCTGTTATGTAGGGATTAGAGTGGATGTCTGTAATCCCAGTGTTTCTATGGTGAGCCTGGAGGTAGGGAAGAATTCTCAGATGCTCATCTGTTCAGCAGGGAGCAACAAAAAGACCCTGTCTCGAGGCAGAAGATGAAGACTAATACCCAAGGTCATCATCTTGCCATGGCATGAATGTACCCACACTCACGTGTTTGCATACACATACACACATGTGTCATATACATATATGTATCACATGTGCACAGCTGTAAAAAATATTGACATCATTCCAGGTAGGGTGTTAGGCTGCTACAGCCATATGGGTTGCTCCTCCGCTTCCACTGTCACTCATTAGAGGCAATCCTGTGTCATGAGACACATGCCTCATGAGTCTCACTGTAAAATGGGAACAAACAAGCTCATGGGGCTGTAAGGGTCTGGGGGGGTTCCACAACACAGAAACACTAGCTTTTGCTATGATGCGATACTATTGGGAAGACGTTGAAGGCTACAGAGGACATAGAGATGAGACTGGAATGGGATGAGTCGGGTAAGGGCCGCAGACAGCAGGCCGGGGTCAACAGCTTTTCAAACCTTCCACACTTTTGATTTTATCAGTCTTGGTGTTTCCCCATTTTTGTTTGTTTGTTTCCTGTTGTTGTTTTTGTGTGCTTTTTTTTTTTTGTGTGTGTGTGTGTGTTAATTATCTTCACTCATACACAGAAGCTTTCTTTTTTTTCCCCCTGTCATTTTGTGGAGTGGAATGTTGCATGTCCTACAGCGTGTATGTGGAGGTCAGAGGAAAACTTATAGGAATTGGTTCTCTCTTTCTATCACGTGAGTCCCAAGCATGGAACTCAAGTCCTCAGCTTTAGCAGCAAGAGCCCTTATCTACTGAGTCATCTCGCTGGCCCCAGCACATCAGGTTTCTGTAGCATCTTCAAAGTCCTAGCACTTTCAAAAACCCATCCTGAAAACTATTAGATTTATGCTTGCCTGTTTCCATAAGCAACTTTTTCTCCCCCTTGACCTACTCACAAAATATGGCTACAGGCCTTCTCCTGAGGTTTGCTCAGCCCAAGTCTGTGCCCTGTTCCTACTTTGCTTGTTCCTGTGAGATGTGTTTATCTGGATGTGTGTTCTTGTTCTTCCTTGTGTGTGAATAACGTCACAGCAACAGGGCGGTAGAGTCCTTTGGATAGAATCTTGCATGGATGCATTTGATAATAAATATGGTGATTTCCAAGATCGTGTCTTACAGTCACTTATGTGGCAGATTGACTTTCTGACCCTGAGACACCTTTCGCTGCAATGTGAAATCTCACTGGGGGATTCCTCTCACATCTTAGGACAAACGCATGATCTCCAAGCAATGGAGCAAATAGAAGGAACAGACAGAATGGTGAGAAGACGTGCACACACATTTCAGCTGCTTGGCTGTCAAAAATCTAAGTGTGTGGTTTAAAGAACACAACTAGTGAGGTTATGGCTGTGGAAACAGGAAAAGCAACTGATTGAGGGGAGATGAGGAGAGGCAAATCCTGTCTTCTGAGTCTAAGATGTTCTCTTTGTCAGGAGGCTGTTAAGGCCAGAGCCAGTAGTCTATTCAATGGCAAGAGTAGGCTTTGCAACATTTGAATTTGGCCTTTTGGGCTAGATTTTGGTCAATCCAGGGCAATCTAGGGTAGGCTCCACTCAACTAAGGTTGGTGTTCACAGAGTTTCTCTAGCCGGACTGTAATAATCTGGGAAACCTTCTCCTTGGTGCCATGTTTCTTTTTGTCCATTTCTAACACTTGAATAATTTATTAGACAAAGGAACTTTTTCTTCCCTTACTTTATAACAAGAGCCAGGATAGGATAGAACAGGAAAGCCCAGTTCTGCTCAACACAAAAGTCCAAGGTTCTTTTTTTCTCTATGAGCCAAATATCTTCATTGCTATTGATGACATGAGAAAGAAACCCCCTGCTTGAATGGGCTGAAATGCAGTGGCTTTGATTGACAAATAATAGAAAATGTACACATGTGTGCAGTGCAAACTCAAAACCCTCCAGTAGCCCCAGGGAGATGATTCCCATACCATAAAATTTTGTGAATAGTATTAATGATAATAGTATTTTGGTTCTATTGAAACTTAGAGGATTAGAGTCTTGGGAGAGTCTTCCAATTAGCTTCTGCTCCTAACACTGACATGAGTGTTGAGACTGTATGATTGCCTCTTGGCAGAGGACTTCTGCATATTTTATTTCAGTCAACACTGAGCTGTCCTAGGCTCTGTACAGAGCAGCCGAGCCATGATTTCAATCAAGTCGAACATCTGAGCTTGGGCGATATTGACCAATAGTGAAAAAAAAAATCCAATGGAAGCTAAAGTTCATCTGGAAGAAGAGATAGATAGGAAACAAAGAAAATTCTGAAAGTGAGGGGGCCTGTGAATGCAGCTCACTGAGAGTGCCTGCTTGGGGTTGGCATGTGTAAACCCTGGGTACCATCTGCAGTACCAGGAAGAAAGAAGAAGCAGCAGAAGAAAACAACTTGCCAGGTGCCTTCCCATCTGACCTAAAACACACACTGGAAACACCTGCTGCCCAAGATGCTGGCGTTGCACAAGTAGTGAGTAGGCAGGCTGATGGCACAGAGTAGAGAAATCCACAAACAGATCCACGTGCATCTAGAAGTTTCATCTGTGAGAAAGAAAGCATCTCCCACTGGCAGGAAAGTGGACATCTCTACGAGAGGCTCCTGAAAAATCAAACTTGGATCTTTTTCTCACTTCGTATATTACATTACATTCCAAATAAACAAAGCATCTAAATGTAAAGCCTGAAGCTATAAAAGCATAAAAGAAAATATTGGTGAATTATTCCCTAATATATTAGGAAGTGAAATTTTCTGAACCTTGACTCAAGTCGAGGCCCAATAAAGGAAAATGCTAATGGATGTGGTTGCATTGCAATAGAAAGTATTTGCACAGAATTAAAAGGAGTACTCAGAGAACAAAGACAAAGACAAATCAACAAGAGTAAGAAACAAAGAAAGGCCACAAACCAGAAGTAAGCATATTTCCAGCTCTTAGCAGGGACAATGGGTTTTAGCCCTTTGTGCAAGAAAAAGCAAAAAAGCTTCCAAAGGCAGAGAACAAATGCCCTAATAATTCTGTAGAGAAATGAATGAAAAAACAAGCAGATAATTAACAGAAAAAGAACTCCAAATCCCTTTTAAGAGTATGAAAAAAATGCTCAACTTCATTAAAAGGATGATACATAGAGCACAGAAAGCGTCAACACCGACCATTCCTCACATAGATGCCGAAGTGAAAAGGCTCAGACTAAGTCTGTGACTAAGCTGTGGGCAGATGAGATCTCTCACGCAGTCTGGCAGGAATATGACTTGACAAGTTCCCGTGGGGGGAGTACTTGGCCCTATCCAGAGAAATGACAAGAGGGCCATGTCCATGACACCTTTAAGAACCTTGGCAAAAATATGAAACAACTGATGCAGTATTTATAAAGGCAAATGACTAGAAGCAGCCCATGTCTGTCACCAGAGAACTGGCTGGATGAACTGAGTGACATCCTCATGCTAGAACGCCATGCAGCTACCAAGGAAACAAAGACCACCCTCAGGTCCAGCTGCAGAGTGACTAGCAGACTGTGTTAAGTGGACAGAGAGTAAGACGTAGATTTGACTGTATTAAGAACACAAGGGAGGGGCTGGAGAGATGGCTCAGAGGTTAAGAGCATTGCCTGCTCTTCCAAAGGTCCTGAGTTCAATTCCCAGCAACCACATGGTGGCTCACAACCATCTTTAATGGGGTCTGGTGCCCTCTTCTGGCCTGTAGGCATACACACAGACAGAATATTGTATACATAATAAATAAATAAATATTAAAAAAAGAAACATGACATATAGAATAAAAAAAAAAAGAACACAAGGGAAACTAAACCACACGTTTAAAGTGCTGTCACTTTGTGGGAAGGGAAGGTCCTAGAGAGGAAGGGGCAGAGATGAAAGCTAGCCTTGTTAATTGCATGTTGCTTGGTAGATTTGACTTTGAAACAGTACAAATGTTTCACAGAATCAAAAATTAATTTGTAAAGTTAAAGTTTAAAAAGGCGATGTAAAAAAGGTTGGGAACAAGATTAGGTAAATACACCTAACTGTAGATTGGGCTGTTGGCAAAAGCTACAAGAGAAGAACTTGCCGTTTGTCTTTAAATAACATCTTATGATGATATGTCCCTGGCAGGTAGACACTTTAAGGACTAATAGTAATAATAATAATAATAATAATAACAGTGCAAAAAAAGCTTAAATTACTTCCCTCACAACATTGCTGGTGTTAATATTTGTATTTTCATACTGTTTGTGTGTTTGATACATCTGTGCTTATGTTCTGAGTGTCCATGTGTATGAGTAGGTATGCATGCTCACAGACACACTTGTGTGTGTGTGTTTGTGCCTATACATGTGCCAAGTCTCATGTGTGGAGGTCAGAGGACATCTTTCAGGAGTCAGTTATCTCCTTCCACCATGGGGGTCCAGGTGCCTGTACTCAGGTAGTCAGGCTTGGCAGCAAACTCCTTTACGCACTACGTCATCTTGTTGGCCTCCACGTTATGTTTTGAGAAATGTTCTCTCACTGAATCTGGAGTTCTGGAATTCAACTAGCTTGGCAGTCAGTGAGTCCCAGGGACCTACCTGTCTTTTCCTCCCTAGCTCAGATTAAAGATACATGCCTGGCTTTTCTGTGGATACCGAGGACTGAACTCTGGTTCCCCTGCTTGTGTAGCAGATACTAGACCAACTGAGGCCTCCTCTTATCTTTTACCCACTTGAGAGTGTTATAATTATGGTATAGGATAATTACACTATAGCCATTGAGAAGTGTGATTGTTGGTATGAGAGCAAAGAACTAAACTGTTTTTAAACAACCAAACTAGCAAATTAGGGAAAGGCTTTCACAATGGAATTTTCACACACATCATTATATTTGGTGGAATATTTTTAATTTGTAATATCATGAGATGGGTAGATAGACCATGGATTGTTATGTACATAGATGGATGATAGGTAGATAATGATAGGTAATAGATAGTTAGGCAGATAGGTAAGACAGACAGATAGATGATAGCCAATCAGATTATAGATACATAGATGATAGATGGATAGATGACCAAATTTCAAGCTGTCTGCTC